>JAJJLU010000900.1:0-14692 GCA_023807065.1 Isotricha intestinalis
TAAAATAGTAATGATCACCTAAAAGAACATACTATCCGTACGAGTTATCAATCCTGATTTTCAACTTCGGATCGATTAGTTCCAAATTTTAGGAAATAGCTATCGAATTTACTAAATTGAATTTTCATTTAAACTAATTATGATTAAGGAATTAGACTTTTTTTAAATAGATCAAATAAATTCTGTTCAAATTTTTTTTATAATTCATTTTTCAGAATATTATTTTGTATACCATTAATTTTAAATGAAAAAATTATCAATACTTTTATTTATGTTCATAAATATATTTAAGAAATAGCTATCAGGATTTTAAAATTTTTTTTTTTTCTCTGTAAAAAATAATAATGGATAGCATGTTCGTTTACGTTAATTTCAAATAATTAATTATAAAAATACATAAATAAATTTAAAAATAATTTACTTTCATTTAAAAAATTATAAATTTATAAAAAAATATCATAAAAAATAATTAATTAAACTTAAATTAAATTTCTAATTAAGTGTTTCTTCTATATTTTGAATAATAGTTGGTTGCTCATTTTTAGAATTAGTTTTAGTAATAACTTTTTTTGCAATAGTTTTAGTAGTAGTGACAATTTTACCATTAGGTTCATTTTTTTCAACAACAGAAACATTATTATTATATTGATGTGTTCTTAAATTTTCTTTATTAGTTGAAATATAAGGAGTATTATTATGAGAAGAAGAAGAATTTCTACTTGATTTTCTTATATTTTCATTTTCTCTTTGAACTTCTTTTTGTTCATTTAATAATCTTTCATTTTCTTTTTGAAGTCTTTCTAATTTTTCATTTAATTGTTAAATTAATATTGTATTATTTTCTGAATTTTTATCATGAACTGCTTTTGCTTTTAAGAAATCTGTATTTTTATCATTCTTCTTTCTTCATAATCTGCTAATTTTAATTGTAAAAGTTCTAATTTTTTTTTATAATTTTCTCTTTCACATCATTTAATTGAGAAATTTTTTTATCTTGTTATTTAGTTAATTTATCCAGTTGTTCTTTTAATTTAATTTCATTTTCAAATGCAATTCTTAATTTTTCATCTATTTCACTTATTATTCCATTATTTTCATATGATTCTATTTTTTTATATTTTATATTTATTCTAAAAAAATAAAAAATATTATAAAAATGTCAAAACTTGTAATTTATATGATATAATAAAATATAATAAATATACTTATCTTATATATCTGTTAAATGTTTTTATTGTATGTCGAATTTTCTCATTTTTTGAGTCATATACAATAATAATTCAAAAAATCACTTTACATCTTAAATGAAAAGAAGAATATTAATTCTTTTTAAATGAATTAATATTTATTCACAACAAATTATAATCTAAAAATTATAAAAAAATATATTAATTTAAATGAATAAATTTCGTTTTTGAAAATTTATATAAAAAAATAAATCAATTTATTTATTCATTAGTATTATCAAATTCTTCATTATCATTCATATCATCATTTTCATCTTCATTATTATTTATTTCATTATTATTATTATCATTTATTTCGTTATCATTATTAATTTCATTATTATCATTATCTGTTTTATTTTCTTCAACATAATTAATATCATTATTATTTTCATTTTCAATTTCATTATCTCCTTCAGTTTCTTCAGTTTGAATATTCATACTTTTCATTAATTCCATTGCATTCTTTTCATAAACTTTACAATATTTATTTGCATATCTCAATAATTTATAATAAATTAAAATAATATTATCCATTTGTTGGCAAAAGATAATTTCATCATTATCTAAAATACTATAATCATAATAACTTAAAGAATAATTTCTAATAACTCTATGAAATTCTACAACTCCCATTTCCCAACAAATTAAATGATTTAAACAAGGTGAAAAATATCTCATTCTTTCATTTGAAAATTCTTGGTCTTGCATTAATTTTTCAACCTTATTAAATTTATTTAATGTAATTGTTTCAAGTTCTAAATTTTGAATTTTATGAATAAAATCTTTTGAAAATATTAATTTTTGAGCTGGTTTAAAATAAGAAATTTCTCTTAAACCATTTAATTTAAATCTTAAATCTGGTTTTCCATCTAATAAAATTACTAAAGGGGCAATTATTTTTTCATTTGTTTTATTATATTTTCTATATAATTGTTTAATTTCTAAAATATCATCTGAAGTTATTTGACTCATTAAATTACATGCATGCTCTTTATCAGGGGGATCCATTTCATATTCCTCATAAAATTTTTCTCTTTTAGATTCTATACTATTTATTATTTCATTTTTATCATCTTCTATTAATTTTTTTTCTTGATTTAAAAAGAATAATCTAATAAATATATGTGTTTTAACACATTCATTACATTTTTTATTCACTAAGGAAAAATAAGGTAATGAATTAATATCAAAGAAAAATAATAAACTTTTTATTATTACTTCATTTGGTATAATTTCAAATAAAGAATTATAATGATTATTATTATTAATCATATAGTTATTATATTTATTATCTAAATTATTAAGTTGAACATTACTATTTTTAATGGAAGATAAAATTGGATTTTTCTTTTCTTTAAAATTAGAATTTAATAAATTATTATTATTAATTATTGAATTTTCTTCTTTTATTGTTCCTAAATCATTTTTACTTCCATTTCCAATTGTATTTGTTTCCAAAATTTGATTATTATTATTATTTAAAGTAGCAGATATAATTTCAATCATTATTCTATCATATAATGCGGGTTTAGCTGCTAAAGGAATTAAATTTCTACTTTCGAAATATAAATTAGAAATTTTAGCATGATCTTGATTTAATGTATCAAATATTAATTCTGTATTTATACCTTGATTTTTTAAAGAGTTATTTAATTCTTCCATCATTGGAATAAAATTATATGAAGGACATTTTGACATATTTCCAAAAGTTAATTTTTGAAAATGATATTTAGCTTTTAAATTATATTTTAAATAATTTAACATATCTATATAATATTTTATCATTTCAATTTCTTCTTGTTCTAAATTATTTCCATTTTGAATTAATCCTATTGATAAAAAAATAAATGGATTATATTCTTTTAAATATTCAAATATATATAACTCCCAAATTAATAATTGATATAATCCTCTATTTATTTTTTTAATACTTTCTAATTTTTCAATAGAATAATATTTTAACATTTCTTCACTTAAAATATTAATTTGTTTTTTATTTAATTCTAATTTATTTATATTTCTCATTAATTTTAATAAAGAACCATTGATTGATAAAGATTTAATTTTTTTAAGATATAAATTTTTTAATTCTCCTCTTGGAGTTAATTTTCTTTCTGTTTTTTGTTGTAATAGAATACATAATACTTTAGTAATAGAAATAACAATCTCAGTTTCAATTTTTAGATTTTTAATATCATTTAATTGCTCTTTAGATAAAAAAGGAACATAATTAATTCCTTCATCTTCAGCTCTTAAGTCGCTATTTAAAATATCATCTAACATTAAAAAATATTTTGAAAAAATATTATTTTCATAAATAATAGGAATTTTATTTTTTAATTTTTCATAAGCTTGATATTTAAAAAAGAATATTTCTTTTAAAATATAATAACAAATAATATCAAGTGAATTAACATAACCTTTAGTAAACATTTTATTAACATTCATAAATCTACAACTTTGATTAATGGGTAAATAAGAGAAAATGTTACTGATAATATCTTCATCTAAAAATAATCCTAAATCAATTTCATTATTTTGAATATCTCTAGTATGTTGCAAATTAAAAACATAATCACCTAAAGGAATTTTAATTAAGCCCAATTTAAATAAAAATCTTTTAAATTTATAAAATTTATTAATCATATTATCCATAATTTGTGAAAATTCATAAACTTCACCTCCTAATTGAATTTGACTTTTATCATTTCTATAAGTATAAGGATGAATTAAAATATGATATGAAACAACACTTTGACACCATTCAATTAATTTAGATAAAACAGGAGAAATTTTTTTTAAATTAGATAATTCAAATTCTGGAGTATTTAATATTATAAATGCTTCTAATATATCATTATCATTAAAATTCTCTAAATCTAATCTTGATGCTTTTAAAAAAAAATTTGAATCATTTAATATTTTCATTGCTGTTTTTTTCCATCCATCACTTTTAACTTTATAATTTGTTGATTTATTATAACCAAAAATTATACAAAAAGGAGCAAAAATATTTTCACTTAATTTTCCTAACTTTTTTATACTTCTCAATTGAGTAATTGTATTTCTTGATAAAGATTGAATTTTATTAGTTACATTATTTAAATCAAAATTTAACCAATTTTTATAACTAATAGGAATTTGACTATCAATATTTTTCATAAATTCAGAAGTTTTTTCTTTATTTAAAGTTTGAAAATCTGTTATATCTTGAATTTCAATTTTTAATCTTTTTTCATAATATTCACTTACAATTCCATAAAACATTTTATTAACTCCTCTAATTTTACTTAAATCTTTTAAGGATAAATAATTAAAAATTGGAGATGAATAATTTGTTAAAATTTGTCCACAAATTTTTAAATAACGAGGTTTAATTGATAATTCTTGATTTCCAAAAGGTGAAAGACCATATCTTGAAGATTCTGATTTATCTAATTTATTATTTGAGAATGTTTCTTGTGGATTTGAAATCATTTTTTTCAATTAAATAATTTATATTATTTCTCTTTTGAAAAAATATTATTTAATTTAATATAATTTTTTGAATAGCACAATAAAATAAAAATAATTAATTAAATAAATTATGAGTTATAGGAGTATAACATAAAATTCCTTGAAAATCATTTATTTGAACACCAACATAAATATTATTCGTATATTTTTGAATAACACTTCCAACTGGTCTTCCAAAATAATAACAAGATTGCATTTTATCATAATTATAATCATAAATATGAACATAGTCATAATTTTCAAAAAAAGAAACAAAATTAGTATTCGGAATAAAATGTAAATTTCCAATTGAATCAATAACACCATAACATGTTTTAAATAAAGCACTATTTATATTCTCATCATCATTACCTATTTTTCTCAAATCCCATAATCTACAAGTTATGTCTTGATTACTTGTTGCCATTAAATTAGGATTTTCAAAATTAAATTTAACTGTAAAACCATAATCAGTATGACCTTGTAGACTATGAATTAAATTTTTATCTCTTATATCATATAAAATTACTTCTTTGAAATCACCAACTGCACCTAAAATATTATTTTTATAATTAAATGAAAAATGATTTATTGGTTCTGAATAAATATATATTGATTCATTTATTAATTTTTCTATGTTTGTTACTCTTATTTTTCCATCATTTGATGATGATAATAAATATTTTCCATCTAAACTTATTTGAATACTATTTACTATATCTGATTTATATTCATCTAATACAATATTTTTTTTTAATGTTTGAATAAATCCATTTAATTTATTGTCTTTTTTCTTTAAACTAAATTTATATAGTTTTATAATTGAATTTGTTTTTCCAAATATTATTATTATAGAATTATCGTGTTTATATATATATGCATCAAATGCTACTATATAATTTAAATTAGTTATATCTTCTTCATCTAAATAAAATATTCCTTGACACTTTTTTGTTATAGTATTATATAGATAGAATAATTCATAAGAATAAAACAACAATAAATTTGTTGATATAAATTTTAAGTTTTTTCTTAATTGTATATGATTAAATTTAGGGCAAATTGATATATTAAAAGATTTAAATTGATAAAAAATATCTTTTTTTTGTTCTCTATAAGATTTTAATCTAAATTCTTCCATTTCTTCTGACTCTGGTTCGTTTTGCATTTTATCTAATTTGATTCTTTCTATTTTTAAAGCTAGTCTTGATTTACTTAAAGATTTATAATTTATTGTTTGAAAACAATAATTTATTTTGGAGATATTAATATTCTCTTTTATGAAATAGGAATTACAAATATACTTATTTTGTTGAATTTTTTTAAAAATTAGCTCTTCATTCATATATCTTTTATTTTTTTATAATAAAAAAATTAAAGTTGAGGTAAATTTAAAAATTTTTTTTATATTTATTTGTCCAAACATTTAAAAGATTAATTAAAAATATAAATGAATGAATTTTACTCTATAAAAAAAACATATAAAGATTGGGAAATTATAATAAACACAAAAGAAGATTCAATTTCATTAAAATTAAAAAAAAGTCAAAAAGATGTATTTGAAAATAACTTCTCATTTCAAAGCTTAAAAAAATTACATTTATTTTTATCAAATAATTCTATAAAAGAAATAATTGATTCAATATGTATTTATATAAATAAAGAATTTATTAAAATTGAAGAGTTTCCAGGTTTTCCAAAAATAAATATTATTTTTGAGTCAAACGAATTATCAAAAGTAAAAACAATATTAATATTAGAAAAATCAAATTCTCAATTTAATTTAAAGCAAATTGATAATTTACAATTATTATCATTTTTTCAAACAATAAATACAAACTATGATAATATTCAATTTTTAACAAGTTTTAAATCAGGTAAAATGATATCAGTTTCAAAGGAAAGAGTAATAAAAATTTGGAATGAAAATTATGAACTTTCAATAAATTTATATGATGATTTAACTGATCCTCCCAATGTAATTTGTAATTTAATATCTATAAAAGATGAAAATATATTTGCAACATGTTATTCAGATTTTACTTTGAAATTATGGGAAAAAACAAATTCCAAATATTCAATTTTTTTGAAAATGGGAAAAATTCATAAATCTTTAATTAATGATGTAATATTTTGTTCAAATGGTAATTTAATAACTTGTTCAAATGATAGAACAATAAAAGTTTGGGAAAAAATTAATAAAACTAAATATCAATGTTTAACTGTGTTAAAACATTCAGATTTTATTAATTCAATATTGTTATTTGAAAATAAAAATACTTTAATTGGTTCAGGTACAAAATTTTGGAATTATAATAATTTTGAATGTTTTTTTTATTTAAAAGATGAATTATCAATTTATGGAAGTATTTTATGTAAAATTGATGAAGATAGAATAATAATAGGAAGAGATAAAATTAAAGTTTTTTCTATTTCAAAGAGAAAAGTTCTTAAAAATATTGAAAATAAATTTAATTGTAGAGCTATTTGTAAAATTTATGATAAAAATATTGTTTTAATTTTAGATTCACATAATGATTTAAGAATTTATTCAACAAAAGATTTTACACAAATACAATTATATGAAAATATTATTCATAAGCCTCTTTTAGGTATATGTTGCTTAAAAAATAATACATTTGCATTATATTCTTATGATGGAACTATATATATTATTGATTATACTTTAAAATAAAATTAAATATTAATTTAAAAATTTTGTGCAAATTATATTATAATTAATACATTGTTTATTCTTTTTCTTTTTCTTCTTTTTCTTCCTTTTCTTTTAACTCTTTTTCTTTTTCTTCTTTTTCTTTTAACTCTTTTTCTTCTTTTTCTTTTTTTTCTTTTAAAACTTTTTTTTCTAAAGCTTGTAAAGCAGAATATGTATATCCATGCTCTTTTTTTTCTTTTTGAAAATGATACATAAAATATTCTAATTCTTCATTTAACATTCTAATTCTTTCATTTTTTTCTTCAGAAATACATTTTAGTCTTTTAATTTGTGAATTAAGTTCAATTTCATTTAATTTAATTATTTCTTCTTCTTTTTTAAATTTATTAAATTCAATTTCCATATCTTTCATTTTCATTAATAATTCTTCTTCTTTATCTTTTTCAATTGCATATTGAACATTTCTTTCATTAATTTCTTTATTAAAAGCAAATCTCATTTCATCATTTAAATTATTTTTTTCTTCTATTATTTTTTCATATTCTTTAAATTTATTGTAATAATCTTTATTTTTAGCTAAAAGCTTTGTTAAATCTTTTATCTCTTGTTCTAATTTATAAATTGTTATTAAATATGAATTTTCTTTTTGAAAAAAATTTCCTTTTATTTCTCCTAAAGATTCTTCATTTGTTTTTTTTAATAAAATTTTATTTGAAACATCATATCTTATTAAATATTTATTTAATTCATCTAATTCTTTTATTTTAGATTGTAATTTTAATTCTTGTTCATAATTTTTTTTTAATAATTTCATATTTTGTTCTTTTTCATTTTTCAATTCACTAACTAAAAAATTACAAAAATGATTAATATTATTATTAAAATCAAAACAAAAAATAATTAAATTTTTAACTAATAAAGGAGAAATATTTCCACTGAAATTTTTATTATCAAAAAATAATCTAGTTTGATTTTCTAAAGCTTTTCTTATTTTATTATATATTTCATCGTAAAGTCTTCTTTTTTCTTCTCTAATTACTATATTATTTTTTTCTAATTTATAAAAATTATCTGCATTTTGTGCGTATTTTAAAATATAATTTGTTTTAAATTCTAAATCATTACTTAATTCTTTATTAGTCATAATTTCATTTTGACTAAGATTAATTCCAGTTAAAAATGATTTTCCTAAATTTAATTTTGATTTTCCTAAATGAATTAATGGAACTTCAGTTGAAGTAAAATTATATTTTCTTCTTGGTTTATATTCTAATTTTGGATCTATTAGTATATTTTTATAAAATGTATTTATTGGATGAAAATTTTTTAAAGTTTGAATTCCTTTTTTTATATTTGGTTTATTTAAAGAAATTGATCTATTTCCAATTGAATTAATTGTTATAGTAGATTTTAATAATTTTTCTAAATTTCCTTCCATTATGGAATTATTGTATTTTTAACTTTATTCAAATAAAAAAAGTATTATAAATATATTAATAATTTTTCAAATTAATTAAAATATTTTTTCAATGAAATAATCTATATAAAAATAACAGCTTACAAACTGAATATTTATAATAGAAAAAAAATATACTTTTTTTAAAAACTTTCATACCAATTATTTGGTAAATGATAATTATTATTTGAATTTTTTTTATTACTATTCCCAGCTTTTAAAGTAACAGTAGTTTTAGTATCACTTTTTTGATTTTCCATAAAATATACAAAAGGTGAAGTTTTATTTTGAAAATTATCATCATTTATTCTTTGTTCTTTTAAAGGAATAAAAGGAGGTTTAATTTTATATGATAATAAAGCATCAAAATCAATATCTTTAAAGAAAAAATGAGTTTTAATCATTTTAAAAATTGATAATCTATTATTTTCATTTTTATCCAATAAAGTATTTAATAAAGAATTAAGTTCAATATTATTATTATCAGGGAAAGAAACTTCTTTTTCAATAATTTCTTTATAAGTATCTATAATTTCAACAGAATTATTTCCAAAAGGTAAAACTCCATAAAAAATATAATAAATACAAATTCCAATAGACCAATAATCACAAGAAAAAGAATATCCTTTTCCTAATAAAACTTCAGGAGAAATGAAATTTGGGCTTCCTATAACAGTTTTTGTTTTTTCATTTTCATTTAATATTTTTGCAGTTCCAAAATCAATTAATTTTATATATCCTTTCTTATCTATCATCATATTTGCTGGTTTTATATCTCTATGAATAATTTTTTTTCTATGACAATAATCTATTGCCAATAAAATTGAAGCTGCATAAAATTTGGTTTCAAATAAATTTCTTTTATTTTTTTTTGTTTCTAAATATTCTCCTAAATTAATTCCTGATATATATTCCATTAGGAAAAATAACCAATTTTCATTTTTTAAAGTTTTTATTAATTTTAATATAAAAGGATGATCCATTGAAAATAAAGTATTTTTTTCATAAAAAAGATATTTAACTCCAAATTTTTGTTTTTCTGCAAAAGATTTTGAAATTGCTTTAATAGCATAAAAAAAAATTTCATTATGAGTTAAACAAACATTTCCAAATCTTCCTCTTCCTAAATAAGATAAATAATATAAATCATTTAATGAAATATCACTTTCAAGATACATTTTATGTTTTATATAATCATTAATTGATGGTTCAGATAATAAATCCATATAATAATTTTTATCAATTTGATATAAAATCGCTTCTTTTGAATAAACTATATAATTATATAAACTTTTTTGTTCTTGTAAAATTGATAATTCACCAAAAGAATTCCCAGTATCAATTATTTTTTTTAAATCTTTTGTATCTGAATAAACTCCAATAGTTCCATTTTCTATTAAATAAATATTATTAAAGTCATTTCCTATTTTTTTTATAATATGATTCTGTTTATATATTTTTATATGAATATATTTTATTATTTCAAATGCTTTTTCAAAATTTATTTCATTGAATATTTGAAATTTATTTAATATATTATATAAGATAATTACATATGCTGAATTTAAATTTTTTTTATTTAAATATTTTTGAATATGTTCAACAGTTATTTCAAGTAATATTGAATTTTTTAATGTTATAAAATCATCTTCAAAGTCTTTAAAAATGAACAAATTTTTTCCTTCTAAAAGATAATGGTTTTTTATTTTATCTTTTTTTTTAAGTCCTGATAATTTCCCTTCCAATAATATTATTGATTTTTTATTATTAGAAGAAATTCCTTTTTGATAAATTAATGTACTTTGTTTATACTTTTTAACTTTAAACAATTTATACATTTCTTCATCTTCAATTTTACAATTCTTTTTAATAGTATTTAAAACATAATCATTTTTAATGGAATATAAAGTACAAGAATTTAAAAGATAATTTTTATAATTTAATCCAAAACATTCGATGAAGATTTTTTCATTTAAACTCAATATTTCACTAACTTTAGAATAACATGTATAAAAGTCTTCATCAGTAATATTATCTCCTTTTTGATTTTGTATTTCTTCTTCATTAAAAAATAAATATTTTATTCCAAAGTTATGTCCTTCTGAAATAAATTCTGTTATATAATTATTATTAATTTGTTTTATTGATACTTGAATTTTCCCTTTACCAACAAAGAATATTTTATAATAATTATTTGAAATTAAACAATTAGAACTATTTTCTTTTATACTAAATTTTTTCTTATCTTGAGTAATTTCTTTATATCTTATTAAATTTAATAAATTATTTTTTTCATCATTAGTTATTCCTTTAAAAATTAAATTTTTTTCTATAAAATAATTGAATAGATTTTCTTTATTTTCTTCTGTAATATTTTTATTTTGAATAATATTATTATAATCTTTTTTATTAATTACAAATAATTCTGTTTTAGATTGAGTTATTACAGAATATTTTCTTTTATATGAATTATTCATTAATCCAATTTCACCAAAACAAAAATAATCTTTTGAAATTATTTGAAACATATTTTTGTCATATAATTTAACCGAGCCATTCTTCATTATATAAAATGCATTTGCTTCTTCACCTTCTTTAAATATTGTTTTTTCTGAATCAATAGTTAAATTAATTGAAGAATTAATTATATTTTTAATTTCTTCCTCATCAAAATTTTCAAATAAAAAATGAGCTTTTAAAACTTTTAAAAGTGTTTTATCTTCATTATTAGTGTTATTCTTTTCATAATTATTATGATTTTCATTTTTTAATTGAATAATTTCAGTCTTTGCAAATATTTTTTGTGATTCTTTTTCTTCTTTTTCAGATCTTTTAACAAGATTATTTGTTTCATTTTTATGAGTATTATTTTTCTCAATATAATTATTTACAATTTTATTTTGAATTAAAATATTATTATGAGTAATATTAAGATTATGAGAATAAGTTTTTGTTTTTATGTAATTATCAGTAGATATTGTAGAAGGACCAGATTTATTTGTTGAATTATTTTTAATATTCTTCATTTGAATTGATCTTTTATTTGATAATACTTCTTTTTCTTCATTTTTACCTGTAATCACTTCATTATTTGGAACAATTATATCTACATTTTTTTTTTGACTATTACAATATGTGATACAGATTCCCATTTCTTATTATTAATTTGTTAACATATAATTACTAAAATAACATTTTAAGTATTTTTTTAAATTTATTTAATATTATTCCTATTAGGAGCTAAAAGTTGATGGAACAAAAAAAATGATTTTTTAAAAAATATTTAAAATCATAATAAAAGATGCTTAAAGTCTATTTATTTTTTAAAACATAAAATTATCCATATAAGTTTTGGGTAATTTATATATATAAAATAATTATAATTTTCATATATTAAAAGGAAAAAAAATTATCAAATGAAAAATTAATTTTTAATATTTTTATTATAAATATTTTATTCTTCATTTTTTTATAATAAAGAAATTTATTTTTAGTCATATAAGAATATATATGAAAGATACATTATCTTTCTTTTTAATGGTATATTTTCAAATATACTGAAAGAAATTTGTTGTTCAATTTGTGAATTACTATAAATACACAAATCCTTTAAATAAATATTTAAAATAATTTAGAAAAAAATAAAATATAGAAATTGATTGATTAGTATTAAAAATGCTTTAAATTGATATATGTTACCAATTCTTAAAATTTATTATAAGAATTTTAAAATTTTCAATTTTAATTGCATATCAATTAAACAATTATTCTATTTTTTCTTATGAATATAATTTAAAAATTAATATGAAAAAAAAACAAACAAATAATTTTAGTGAAGATTTAAATTGAAGAATAGAAAATTTACCCTATAATAAGATATTAAAAATATAATTTCAAACCTTAATTTTTAATGAATATCAAATTACATTTAATCAATTAAAAATATTTTTTCTTTGAATAATGATTAAAATTTTTAAACAAGAATAATTTCTATTTATTTATTATTTTTTCTTTTTTTTTTAGATGAAAACTAATTAAATTTGGTTATTTTTATAAAAAAGTTTATATAAAAATTATTGACTATGACTCTACTGCTATTTTTTGAAATTGTTTTTCTATTTTATTTCCCTTTATTTGTTTATATTCTTGGTAAATTTTCAAAAGATAAATTATTAATACTATAATTGTGACTAGAAAAAATAAAAATAAAATAAATAAAACTGTATTTTTATTTTTAAAACAAAATTTCTTTAAATCTTCTTCAGAAATTAAATTTTTGTTGATTAAATCATTAAAATGTTCATATTCAATATTCATTAAAATCTCATTATTCACTTTATATTCAATATATTCCTTATTATTTTTTTCATATAATTCAATAATCATAATAGTAGCAATTTCAGGATAAATTAATTTTTTAATTTCATTTTTAAAAACATATTTAAAATAAGCTTGTAAAGAACCTATTGAAGAATCATGACCACTTAAAATTTTATATTTTGGAGAATTTATTTTATCTTTATTATTAAAAAAATGAATAATATCTTTTACTAAAGGAGTATTACCATAAATTAAATATTTTTCATTTGCAAAATAAATATTAAAAATTTCATATTCACTAATCTTTTGACAATGATCATAAAATTCACTTATATTCAATCCATCTTTGTATAAATCATCAAAAATACTTATATTAAAAAGATAATCAGAAATATAATGATCGCAATAATTTATTAAAGAATCAAAATTTAAAAAATAAAAATTTTCATCTTTAAAAAAATGTTTAAAATATTTATCATATTTAGAATTTGTTTCTTGTACAATATTATCCAACATTTTAATATTTTTTTTATGATTATCATTCCATAAATCTTTCATATGAGGACAAAAAGTTGAAGAATATTTTAAATCCCAAGGATTTAAAATATGAACAGGAATTAATTGTAAATTATAAGGTAAAGGTCTTAATTCTAATTTTTTTATTTCTTCATTAATTTTATCTTTAATATCTTTTTCATTAAATTTATTAGGAGGATAAGCCTTTTTAATTTGTTCTTCAGTTAAATTTTTTAAATTTGGAGTATACATTCCTAATAAATGTGCATTTAAAGATTGTATAGTTCTATCTGAATTTGTTGATTGGGCAAATATATTAGTTGAATTAAATAAATTTAAATATTTTATTCTTATTTCATATCCTTCAACATAATGCATTCTTGTACCTACTTCTGTTAATTCTCCTTTAAATTCATGGTAAACATTAAATAAATCTTTTTTTTCTGAATTTAAATTACTTTCTGGAAATCTTGCCCCGTGACGAAAATGCTCATAAACTAATTTTACTTTTTTTTCTTCTATTGTTGATAATATTAAATTGAAAAACAAAAGAATTTTTCTCATATTTTTTAATAAATTATATATTTTAATTATACTATATTTTGCATAATTAGTGAAACATATAGTATTATTCAATATATATTGTACTTTTCTAGAATTTGTTTTTGATTTTTTAATAAATTTTTTTATTTATTTTTTAAGTCTTTATTATTGGAAAGTAATAGGTTTTTGAAAAGAATTTTGGGCAATTAATTATAGAATTAAATTAAATTTCCATATTCTGTTTAGTATATAAATAATTTATCAAAATTCAGACATAACTTGTCATTTTAATTATAATTTGTTCAAATTATATTATATAAAATATTTGAATTGTAATTAATAATTTTCATTTAAGTAATAAAAAGAATTTCTATGATTTTCATTAATAATATTATAAATAGAGAAAATGTATTTTATGTAAAGATATAAAAGTTTAGATTGGGATTGGGGATTGGG
>JAJJLU010000901.1:0-14620 GCA_023807065.1 Isotricha intestinalis
CCCAATCCCCAATCCCCAATCCCCAATCCCCAATGAAAATAAAGAAAAAAAATATTTAAATATTATATATAATAATAATATTAAACAAAATAATAATGGGTATTAATGAAATTATTTTTTCTTTAAAATTTGAAGGATTTATTCTATAATAATATTTTTAATTGAAATATTGAAAAAGATAAAAAATATGAAATATGAATGTCAAGAATATAAAAATTCAATAAAATTTATTTTAAAATCTTCTCTTCTTTTTTATATTCAATTATAAATTTAGATGACATTTGGTAATAATAAATTATATTAAATTGTATTTGCTCATATAATTCACAATTTCACAATAATTAGTTGTTATATAATATGAATGTTCACTTGATTGAAATTATATTATTCTTAAAAAATTTGGATATATATTTTTTTAGAATATATATTATTCGTTGATTCTGATTCATCTTAAATTATTATTGTTAATACAATATTGATTATATAAATTTTTACTTTTTTTGAAAAATAATTTTAACCCTTTTTACTTTCCTTAAATCGTATTTTGAATACTTTGAAATCTTGGTAAATTTGATGATGATTTATTGCTTTTTCTTTACTCTTTTATACTTTTACAATTTCCTTTTTTCAGTTATCTTTTTTCCAAATCTTCTATTTCAAAATTAAATATTAGTTCTGTTATATTTTTTATTTGAGTTTATTAATTAATTTCTTCGTTTATTTTATTTCCTTTTTATTTTTTTTTGTTTTTATTTATTTTAAAAAATCCTTTTTTAAACAACATTTGATTTAATAGAAAAAGTAAAAATAATAATAATTAAATAATCAAAATGAATAATAAATAAAATTTTTTAACATTAAAAATTATAAATTATTTCCATAATTTAATTTTTGAATCATAACTTCCAGTAGCAATAGTACCATCAATTAATTGAACAATAGTAGGAATTTTTTCTTTATGAGCAGAAATTTCTTCTTTAATAGGAATTAAATCAGAACCATTAAATTTCCATTGCCTAATTTTTCCATATAAATCTCCTGTTAAAATACTATCATCTCTAACTCTATAAAGACAAATTATTTTATTTTCTGTTGAAATAATTTTAATAATAGTATGAGTTGATATTCTAATGATATAAATTAAACAATTTCCTCCTATTCCCAAATAATCTTTATTTATTATACATAATGAATAAGTCCAACCTGAACATTCCATATCATTAAAACTTTTTTTTACATTATATTTATTTAAATCATAAAATTTAATTATTGATTCTCCTTCTGAAGTAATTAATTCATTTACATTTGGAATTTCTATTATTGAATAAATCTTTTCTTCATCTAATATTGTTGTTTCACATTGATAATGTAAATTATAATTATATTGATAATTATTTTTATCATTTATTTTTCTAGACCAAATTTTTATTTTTTCATCTGTTGAACAAGACATTAATTTTCCATTAGATAATTCAATTGTTTTCATAACTGCATTTGAATGACCAAGTAAAGTTTGAATAACATTATATTCTTTATTAGAAATTAATCTAATTATTTTTATTGTTGAATCTTCAGAACTTGAAACTAAATTTCCATTTTTTAATTGGGTTAAATAAAAAACTGAATCTTGATGTTCTTTTATTGTCATTTGACATTTAAATGTATTTAATTCATATATTTTAATTGAAGCATCATTTGATGAAGATGCTAATCTACCATCATTTAAACATATTACACATTGAACTGAATCATTATGTGTTTTTATTGATTTATATTTTGTTCTGTCAAAAAATAATTCATCATTAAAATTAAACTTCATATCTTTTATTAAATAATTTTCAGGATTTTTTAAATATTCATATATTCTTCCCATTTTTTCAAATAAGTTTTCTCCTGGATTATCTACTATTTTATTTATATTAAAATTTGTCATTGTTTTTATGTCTTGAATTATTTCAAAAGATAAATTTCTTTTTTTTTCATAAAGTTTATAATTTTCTAAAATATATTTTGATATTTCTATTTCTTTACAATTTATTCTATAAAATTCCTCACTTACATTTCTAAATTTTTCTATTTCTATTATTAAATTATTTAAAGTATCTTCACACATTCTTTTATTATATTCATTTAATTCTTCTGCATTTTTTATTTTATTCTCAATTTCAAAAATATTTACTTTTAAATCTATTAAATTTACTTTACAATGGTTTCTATGATTTTCACTGCAATAAATACAAAAATCTTTTAAACATGTATAACAATAAGCCACTATTTTTTCATTATGAATTAAACAAGTACAATTTAAATTAGAAACAGGAATTAAAAATGTATTTTCATTATTATTTTGAAAAGATAAATTACTATTATTTATTATTTTATTATTGTTATTCTTAATATTTGAAAATTGAGAATAATGATGATTTAAATGAATATCTTTACAATTTAAACAGTAAAAATTATTGCATTTTGTGCAAAAGAAATATTCTTTATTTTTTTGACTTTCATTACATCTTTCACAAATATGATTTGTTGTTCTAGAAAAAGAATATTTGGATAAAGGAGTTTTTATTTCATGTTTATTTCGACATTTTTCAAAAATATTAATTTCATTGCTATTTGAATTTATAGATTTTATTGCTATTAAAGGAGTTAAATCACATTTTTGACAATTAAATAATGGTTGTTTTTGTTCTTGAATTTGACTTGTATTTTTTGACATTAATAAATTTATATTTTTTTTTTTATAGTTTTATTTTTTATATTTATTTATTTTTTATTATATATAATTTTTAACTTAATTCAAGCTTTGATACAAATATTTTCAATTTTGGTTCATTTTCTAAAAATGAATCAATTTCTTCATTATCTTCAAATATTCTTTGAAATTTTAATAAATATTTAGATTTATTTTGTGTAAGAGTTCTTTCATAAAATTCAACCGGAATTTCTAAAGATTTGTTATTTTTATTATTTATCATTTGTAAGTGAACAGAATAAAATGCATTTTTATCTTTAGAATTAATAATTAATTGTATTATAATATTAAATTTATTTTCATTATTTAGGAAAATCAATAATTTAGAATCATATTTTTCATTACTTTGATTTGTAATTATTTTAATTGATCTTTTTTTATCCCAATTTTTTTCATTATATTCCAATTTTTCTCCCTCATATGATTCAAAAATAAAACTATGCTTTGATGGAGATAATTCATTTATTTTTTCATCAATTTTATTTTGATTTTGAAAAGAATTCAAATTAAAATCTTTTAATTTTTCAAATCTTTTTTTGATTAAATTTTTTGAATTATTTTCTATTATTTCTGTTAATTTTATAAAATTTTTATTTATTATTTTGTTGTAATTGTTTAATATATTTTTTAGTTCAATATTGTAATTTGTCAAAAGCTCTTCTTTTTTTTCAAAAAAAGATATAATTTTTATTTTTAAAGAATCAATTTCTTCTAATTTAATTTTTTTCATTGATTTTAAAATAAGAATATCTTTTAAACATTCTAAATGTTTATTATCAATTTTTTTTTGAAAATTTATGCTTTCATTTAATTCCTTCAAAAGAGTAGTTTCTAAATTTAAGTCTTTAATTATTTTATAATCATAAAAATGATGATTTAAATGTTTTGCCTTTTCTTTTTCTTCAAATTTAAGAAAACATTCAACACAAAAATAAATTATGTTATTATTATAATTATTTTCTCTATTATTATTATAATTTATATCATTTCCTTCATTAAATTGAACAATAGATTGATAAGAGTGAAAACTTAATAAATCTAATCTTAATGGATATTCATCGAGTCTTTGATTTACTTGACAATTATAACAATGATATTGTTTTTCATTTTGATAATAATTTTTTATACATTCATAACAAAATATCTTTAAACAATGAATGCATTGAACAGGCTTTCTAATATTTTTTGAACATATATCACATAATATTATTTCTTTACCTTCCATTTTTTATTTTTTTTTTATTTTTTTATTTTTTAAAAATTTGAAGATATTAAAAAAAATGAGGGCTAATTAATTTATAAATACAATAATGATACAAATTTAAATCAATGATTTGATTTTGAATGAATTAAAAAATACGCTATTATTTATTATCAATAAATTAATTAAATTAGTTTTTGATTTTTATTATTATTATAATTTATATATATAATAATAAAGTGTAATTTTATCAAAAATCCAAAAAAAACATTATTAAAGTAAAGTGAAAATTGACTTAAAAATGAATTTAAACATAAGAATGTTTTAAATAAAAAAACTTGATAAGTTAAAAAAAGGTTCCAAGTTAATTTTTCCCATAAATCATTTTAAATTTTTAGTTTTTAAAATACATAAATTAATTAAAAAAAATAATATTATCATTTATTCATTAAGCTAATTCAACTCCATTTCCATCTAAATAATATTTAAAAATATAAAGAAAAGGGTCAGAAACTAATAAACAAAATTCAACGAAAAAGCAAAATAAAATAATAAAAGACAAAATATTAAAACAAGGATCTTTAATTCTTCTATTTTGAGAACAAGGTAATAAACTTAAAAAAATAGGAAAAAGAAGAAAAAAAAGTTTAAATAATCCTAAATAAAATTTTCCAATATAAAAATGTCCTAAAGAAGGAAAAAAAATTTCTAAAATAAATGGAATCCATTTTGATGTTTTTTTATAATTACAATAAATTCCATTATAATTTAGAGTTACATAATTATAATTACATTGACATATATTATTAATACATTTTCCATTATCAATTGGACAATTTGAATTTGAACATTGAAGTAAAATTTTTTTTATTAATAATATTAAAAACAAAAGAATTATTCTTTTCATTATTTTAAAATATTTTTTATTTACATAACTAAAAATAAAATTTAAATAAATTTAACAAAAAAATTATATTTATTTTAAAAGATTCAATAAAAATATTTTGAACATTCATTATTGGAGATAACTTTTAATGCAATAAAAGAAATCATTCTTTTATATTAATTTGATAATTTCCCATAGTTAATTTCTTCATATAAACTTTTATCTTTTCTATTAAAATAACAAATATCTCCACTTCTAATTCTTTCTTAAAATAGAATATATATTAATTTATTTTTCATCACTTATGAAAGGAATTAATTTATTTTCTAATCTGAAAAATATATTATTACTATCCAATTTATTGAATTTTTTTCTTCATTTAAGTTTTATTTCTTCACTTATTTTATTTTTCTTATTTTTAGATATTTTTCTTTATCTTTTGCTTCTATTTATTGTTATTAGATTTGGAATGAGTTTTTTTAATTTTTTTTTGAAATTCAATTTTTTATTTTTCTATTTAAATTAATAATATGTTTCATTGTTTATTATTTATTTATAATATTTATATCTTTTATATTTTCATTTGTTAATTAATTTAATTTTTATAATTTATTTTTATATAAAAGAGATTCAGTGATAAATTATTTACTTAATTTAATTATATTAAATTTTTATTTTGGAGAATGAATATTATTGAATTATTCATTTAAATTTAAATTTTAATAAAAATTTTCAAAAAAACAAACACGCCCAAAAATAGAAGTTTTAAATAAGATTTTTAAAAAAGAAATAAAAGAATTAAAATTAAATAATATTTAAACTGAATAAAATATTCATTATTAACAGTAACAATAACATAACCATCTTCTTCTGGAACATCTTCACATTTGTATTTTACACTATAGTAAAATTTAAAATCTTTATTTTGAGGATCACCTCTAATCATTGAAGGTGAAATAATACATCTAATAAAATTAATTCCAAAAGCACAATTTTTTGTTATTTGAATAGTAAAACTTCCATTTTTTAAATTTATGTATTGAAAGCTATTTTGATCTATTGATTCTATGAAATAAATTTCTAATTTTTCTAAATCTTTTTTTGTCCAATCTAATTCTACTAATGAAGGTGTTAAGTAGTGATCTATTTCTAATGTAAATATTTGGGTTAATAATATTAGAAGATATAAGATTTTCATTTTTTTGTTTTATTTTTTTGAAAAATTTTTTTGTTAAAAATTAATTAATTTTTTATACATTTTCTGTTTATATTTGTTATCGATATTTATATTCAGTTTTTTTTATTTGGAAAAAATATGGAAAAAAGTCAAATAAAATATTTATAAAAAATAAACATCTTCACTTAATATATATTAAAAAAATATAATTATAAAATAAATTCCAACATTATAATAAATGAATAAAAATAAAAAAGAATTAAAAATGAAAATTCCAGAAAAATTATATGAAAACAACACAAATGGTAAATTTCTTTTCATTCGACATGGTCAAACATATTTTAACAAAGGAATGTCAGAAAAAGGATTATTAAGTGTAAAAGCAGATCCAAATTTATTAGATTCAGAATTAACAAATGAAGGTATAGAAAAAGGAAAAGATAAATCTAAATTTTATGAAGAATTTAATATAGAACAAATATATGTTTCTCCTTTATATAGAACATTACAAAGCGCATATTATTTATTTAGAAATCATCCTCAAAAAGATAATATTATTATTAAAGTTCATCCTCTTTGTATTGAAATTACAAATGCTGTTCATGATATTCCTTATAATTTAATTCATAGAAATAAAAAAGATTTTAATATGAATTCTGAAATTAAATTTGATTGGAGTTATTTTGATAGTTTATATAAAAGTGAAAAAGAACAATTATTCTTTTATTTTGATAACATTGATACTATTGATGATAAAATTAAAAAAGAAAAATATAATCTTATTTCTGAAAGTTATGGTAAAGATAATTATAAAGATAATATTTGTTCTTTAATTAAACTCTCTTTAGAAAAACATATGGAATCTCCAAAACATGTTTTAGAAAGATTTAATAAATTTAAAGATTATTTAAGAGAAAAACATAAGGATACTTTAAATGATAATAATAGTAAAGTTTTTGTTCTTACTCATAATTGTTTTTTGAAATGTGGAACCAGTAAAACAGTTTATAGTTATAGCATTAATGATGATATTATTCCTAATGATTGCTGTTCTCCTAATAATTTTGATGTTGTTTCTATTATTGTTTAAAATATATTATTTAATATTTTTTTCGAAAAAAAAATTTATTTTGTTTCATAAAATATTATTGTTCTTTATTTAAATTGTTTGATATTAGACATAATAATATAAAATAATCTTTTTGTTTTATCTTAACAACGGAATTTTTTTAAATATATTGTAGTAATATTTTAAAATAAAAAATATATTAACTTTTTACCAATTTTATTCAATGGTTTTTGTATTTTTTTCAAATTTTTTAATACAAAGATGAAAAATATTATTGTCTTAAATTAAAGAACTAAAAGAAAAAAAATAAAAAATCACTAATATTTATGAATCATATAAAATAATAATGAATTTTCTTAAAAACATAAATTCAAATCTAAGTGACAAAACTTCTTATTTAGAAAAAAAACATTAAAGCACCTTTTTTAAATAAAAGCACAGAAATATAAATTTTTATTATCTTTAAAATCTTAATAATTATAATCAATATTTGTTTTATTGCCAACACTTTTTTTATGATTTGGAAAATATTATAATCCTCATTTTTTTAATTTTTTTATTATTAAAAGTTAATTTTGAATTAAATTTTTATCATTATCATCAATAAGAGAAACTTTTTCCATTAAAAGAATAAAAACTACAAAATTTATATTATTAATACACTTATTTTTTTAAAATAAAGATTTTTATAAATTTAATTATTCAATAAAGAAGTGGATAAATATAATCATAATCTAATATTAATTTTATTTTTTCTTTATAAGGAAGAAAGAAAATTATTTTGAATCATTAGCAATTAATTCATTATTATATTTCATCACATAATTAAATTTTTTTAAAAACAACATTAGTGTTAATAATCTCAGGATTATTATTTTTTATTATTATATTCCTTTTTCTATTAATATCATCGTTGTATATAAGAAAAAAAAATTGTAACTAAAAAAAATCAGAATAATAATCTTAATGTTCTTTATCAATAAAATCAATAATTGGGATTTAGGGATTTATTAATGAAAACTTTTTATATTTCTTTTTTAAAATATCAAATAAATCAATAATAATATTATCCTCAAATTCTTTAGGAGAATATTTTAGTTGAAGTGATGATTCAAAAATCATATGTTTATTTTCTTCTCTTTTTCTTTGCAGATCTTCATTATACATTATTTCTAATATTATATATTATTTACATTGAAATAATTAATATATAACGTTTTATCATAATTATAAATTAGGGATAAATAATTAATCTGTAAAAATTAGTAAATTCAAAAATTAACATTTTAATATATAAAAATAAACTGTAATAATAATTTAAAAAATGTTATTTAAATTGAACCAAATTAGAAAAAGGATCATCTTTCTTTTTTTGATTATTATTAACATTACCATTTACATATTGATAATTAAAATTAGTATTTTGATTTTGTGGATGATTATATAAATCAATTTTTATATTATTATTAACCATATTATTTACTTGCATTCCCATTATATATTGAAAATTCTTTTCTTGTTCTTCTTTATTACTTTTTTCATTTTCTTCTTGAGAATAAGCATTTTGTAAATTATTTTTTAAATAATCAAAAGCTTGAGTCTCTTTAGTTTCTACATTAAATAAATCAACAAGATTAGAATCCTTTTGAATATTATTATTATTATTAATTTGATTAGTTTGAATATTTTGATTTATATTAACATTTTTTTTATGAATAAAATCATACATATTATTATTATTATTATTTTCATTATTTTGTTTTTTTTTAATAAAAGAAAAACCTTTTTTTTCTTTATCATCATCAAAATCAACTAATTTAGCATTATTATTACCATTAATTTCTTGAATGATTTTTTCTTGAATATATTTTTCTTTGGTGACTCCTTTAAATTTATTATTATTATCTTGATTAATTTCTTCTTCTTCAGGTAAAGGAGCAAATCCCGCTTTAGCATATTCTTGAATTAAATCAATACCATTAATAACTAAAGTCATAGGATCAGGTAAATCTTTATTAATCCATAATTTTCTAAAATATTTATTTATTATAAAATTCTTAAGCAAATTATCATTTTCTAAAACTTGATTAAAGTTTACATCTTGTAAATTAAATTCCCAATAAGAATTAGAAATAATATTATTTAATTTAGAAAAATATTCTAATGATTCAAGAGGCCATAAATCTTTTGATATTGATTTTATTACTGATAAATTTCCTAATTCTTTATGCAAATTTGCACATTTATCACATAAAAAAACTCCTATTTTTATATCTGCCCATGTTGGATTTATTCTTTTACAATCTGCACATCTTCTATTTTCTGGTTTTTTTAAAAGTTTTGATATTATCATTAATTGCTGTTTTAAATTCTCTTCTTGCATTTTTTATAATTTTTTTCGTTTTTTTAAGGTTATATACCAAAAAGATTATTTTTTTTTAAAATATTATTATTATACTTTTTAACTAATTATAATGAATTATTGGGCATTATTTTTATTTAAGAATGAAAAGATTTTTTTTATTATTTATTGGAGAATTATTGTTTTTAATTTTTAAATTCAATAATTAATATATGTTTTTTTAAAAAAATTATTATTTTAATAAATATTTATGATGATTAATTCGTTGGGAAAATAATAACAATTCATGTTTACGATATATCATATAATAGTAATTATAACATGATAAATTATGTGAAATAGTATTCATAAAAATCTAAAAATTGACAAATGTGAAAAAATTCGAAGATTTTGTGATTAAATAGATTTAAATGAATTAACTTTTTCTCTTCCTTATAAAAAATATAATGAATATAACACTCTATGTGAATTACTCTAAGTTATTATTATTTTGGAATGACTTAAATTTAAAATGATAAATTCTTTCAATTTGAATTATTTTGCCTTTGGAAAAAGAAAAAAAAGAAAATATTATGTCTTAATATATTTATAAAGATTTTATTATAAAGACATATGTTCAAAAAAAGTAATCACTTAATTTTAATATTTTTGAAATATTTAATTTACTCAATAAAAAAAGATTAGTTAAATGATTTTTTATTCTTTGAAAAAAATCATAAATATTGTATATTAAAAATAATTTTTATGTTTTTATCATTTTAAAAAATTGAATTTATAAGTTAAGAATTTAAAATAATTATCTTATAAAAAAATCTATTAAAATTTAATATGATTTTTTTAAACAATATATCAAAAAAATCCTTCTTTCTTAATTCTTCAATTCAAACATAAATTTAACTTTATCTCTCAATTTACATTATTCAATTTAAGAAGTTTAAAATTTACCTCTTTTATTTCATCAAAAAAATAATTATTTTTATTTAAGAAAGTTTAACTAATATTTTCATAAATCAATATATCATAATCGTAAATATAATCCCTAATTTAAATATTTATTTACCTTGAAAATAAAAAATGATAATAGTTATATATTTAGTAATATACTTTTCATTTTTTGAATTTATAAAATTGTTTAATTAATATATGATAATAATTTTATTTTCTTTAATTATTTTTCTGAGATTTTATCTCTAATCTTAACACAGAAATAATATTAAAAAATACAGTTAAATGAAAATATTACAAAAATAAGCTAATTATTATTGTATAATATATTATCTTTATCTTATTAATTAATTAGAATATAAAGAAATAAAGAGTTTTTTTGTTATTTAATTAAAGATAATTAAAACGATTGATTAAAAAAAGAAAAATAATTATTCATTGTTTATGTTATAAAGATATTATAATAAATTGCTGAAGAAATTAATAATAAAATTGACAATAAGAAATGAACTTAACTCCTTATGAAAATATAATAATATATATTTGAAAGGGATAAAAATAAAATATCATAAATTTATTAATAGAAAGTTAATTTTTATTGAATTTTTTATCAAAAATGAAAAATGAATATTCTTTTAAAACTTCAAATGAAAATAAAGATGAAAATAATAAAAATATAAACGAAAATAATAATCCAAATTACTTAATTGAAGAAAACAACAACAACGAAGAACAAAATGATGAAGAACAAAATAATAATGAAAATTTGAATGGAGAAAATATCCAAAATAATAATGATAATATAGAGATTAATAATGAAAATAACAATGAAAATGATAAAGAAATAATAATTGAAAATAACAAAGAAATAAATGACAAAAATAATGAAGAAAAGAATAATGAAAGCAATAATGAAAATTATGAAAATAATAATAATGAAAATTATGAAAACAATAATAATGAAAATATTAATAAAGAGAATGGAGAAAAAAAAATAGAAAATAATTTTAACATAGAAAATATAGAAGATTTAGGAAAAGAAGCAGAAGAATTATTAGAAAAAAATAATGAATATTATATTAATAATGTAATTGATTCAAGAGAAGATTATATTTCCACTTTAAAAGATGAAATAGAAAATTTAAAAAAATTTTTAAATCAAAAAACAATTGAATTAGATATTATTACTGAGGAAAATCAAAAATTTAGATTATCACTTATAAAGAAAGAAAATGAATTAATGGAAAAAGAAAAAGAATTATTAAATTTAAATTATGAATTTGACCAAATAAAATCAAGAAATGAATTTTTAAAAATTACAAATGAGAAAATTGAAAGAGATAATAAAAATTTAAATTTTCAAAACATTGAATTAAATCAAAAAATTGAATCTATAAATAATAAAAAAAATATCTTAGGCAAATTTAATAAAAATGATGAAAATAATTACAATAATATTGAAATATTAAAATTACAAGATAAATTAGATGAAATAATGGTAGAAAATTATAAATTAAAATTTGAAAATAAAGATTTAGAATTAAAAATAAAAAATATACAAAATGAAAAAGAAAATGAAATAAATATCTTAAAAGAACTGAATGAAAGAGAAATAATAAATTTAAAAAAAGTAATTTTTTCACTTCAAGAAAATATAAATGAATTATATAAATCATCAAATGAACAATTACTAAATAATGAAGAAAAATATAATGAAAATAATATTCAAATTAAAATGAAAGAAAATGAAAATAAATTAAAAGAAATAATGAAAGAAAATATAAATTTAAAAAAAGAAATATCAAATTTATCAAATGAAAATGATGAATTAACTATGTTATTAGATAATAAAGAAAGGGCTTTAGAAAAAATTAAAATTGATTACGAAGAAAATAACATTCAATCAACAAGAAAAATAAATGAATTAGAACAATTAAGAAATGAAATTGATAATAATAATAATGAAAATAATAATACAATAAATTTTTTAAGATTTGAAAATCAAAAATTAAAACAAGAAAATGAAGCTTTTGGTGAAATTCAGAAAATATTTAATCAAAATATTAATTCTGCAAATCAATTAGTTGAAAACCAAAAAATTAATTATGAAAAAAAAATAAAAGATTATAAATCTAAAGTCCAAATTTTAAAAATTAAAATTAATGAATTATATGAAGAAATTAATTATTTAAAAGAAAATCAAAATAATCAAAATATTGATTTTTAATTACATTCTAATTTTAAATAATTAATAAATTTTATTTTAATTTTATAAGAAAAAATAAAATAATAAATTATTAAAAGATATTATTAATAATAATAATGTCATATAATATTTAAAAAATTATCATAATTGAAAATGGATTCTTTCAAAAATAATTTTGACACAATATTTTATTATAATAATCAAATTTCAAATATTAAAAATAAGATATCAGAAAATAAAAGGAAAGAATATATTTTTAAAATAACAAAAATAACAAAAGAAAATACTTTTAATTCCAAATTTTTACAATCTTTTATAATAAAAAAACAAAATTATGAAGAAGAAAAAGTAGATAATATAAATAATATAAATTTACCTGATTTTAATTTTGAAGGTTTATTATGTTCTTTAATTAATATAAAAAATAATAATTCAATAAGTGAATTTCATTCTAATTTTTTAGATTTTAAAAATATTTTAAATTTTCATAGAAATTTAAGAAAAACTAAAATTGATAGTATTTTAAAAAAATGTAAATCTAAATTTTTTAGAGCTGTTCAAGATTCAATTAAAAAATTAACTAATGATTTATCTCAAATTAATAGATTACCTCAATATTTTATTACTAATATTAATATAAATTATAACAAAGGATTTATGAATAAAACTATTTTTGAAATTTATCATAGTTTAAATTTAGTTAATCAAGAAAAAGATTTTTTTGTTGGGATTTCTAAAGATAATAATAATAAATTAAAATCAATTCTTAATTCTACTTATTCTGATTTATTTGATTTATATATTCAATCAAATAGATTTAAAGAAGATTGTGATATTATCAGAGAAAAAGAAGGAGAAAAATTTGAAATATTATATAGATATGTTTCTAAAATTTTTATTAAATATTATTCTTTAAGTAAAGGTAATAAACCTAAAAATTCAAAAATAAGAAAAAAAATGAATATAAAATAATAAATAAATTTTTTTGATTTTTATCTCATTTTATAAAATTAAGAGATTATATTTTCATTTTTTTTTCATTTAAATAAAAGAATTTTTACTATTAATATAATAATTATTTAAATAATTTTTATATAATGAATTCAATACTCAAAGCAAACAACAAATGAAGAATCAATAGAAAAAGGGTAATAATTAATTTAAATAATTAAGTTATGAAATAATATATTAAATAACAATTATCATACAATTTATAAGATTTTAATAATAAAATGCCTTTAAAACAAAAAGATTTATTTTCAAATATATTTAATCAATTAATAAAAAAATATTCTAAATCATGTGTAAATTTAATAAATATATTAAAAACAATTTATTCTCATTTTTAATTCTTCAATCATAAGTTCTTGGAGAAGAATTTAATAAAATAGAAATAATAAGTAAAAAGCTCATTGAAAAAAAAAGAAGAATGAAAAAAGAATTAAATTATTAAAAAAAGATTATAATCTTATTATAAGGAATTAGAAAATTTTAATTTCCTAAAATAAAGAGTAATTATGAATTAAATATATAAATAATTGAATTAATTGATTATAATAATGATTATTTTGATAATAATGTTCAAAAATAAGTAATTAAAAATCTTGAAATCATATCATGATTAACTGAAAAGATTAAAAAACATAGAAGTCTTCTTAATGTGTCCCCACTCACTGCAAATTTTGAAAGAGAGTTTAGCAAAAATTTTTTTTTCAATAAAAATTAAACGGTATCAAAATAAATTTAATAGTATTTTTAATTCTTATTTTCAATTCACTAACCAAATATATTTACATACAGCAAACAAACATATATATGATTTATTAAAATTTAATAAATCCAAATATATGGAAAACCTTAAAAATGCAGAAAGTGAAATGAATATTATTGATAGGGATTATAATTTAAATTTATTAATTTAAATATTTTAAGTAAATTAAAATTTAATTAAATTAAATCCAGATACAACATCTAATATAATATATATTTAAATAATTAAAAAATTAAGAGTGTGTA
>JAJJLU010000902.1:0-14604 GCA_023807065.1 Isotricha intestinalis
CCCCAATCCCCAATCCCCAATCCCCAATCCCCAATCCCCAATCCCCAATCCCCATTTCAAAAATTTTAATAGAATAAATACAGTATTTTTTTAATTGGAATGAATTTTTATTTTTTATTATTTTAATTAATCAAATTATAAATAATTAAAATAAAAAATTATTTTTTATATACACATATTAATTAATGAAAATCTAAAAATATAATTCGAATTTTATATGTTAAAAAAATACCAATAAAAATTTATATTGAAATAACCAATAATTTTAAAAAGAATTGATAATAATTGTATTATCTTCTTTATTCTCTTTGAAATTCAATTTTTTATATTGAACTTGAATTAAAGATAAATATCTTTTAGGAACTTCTATACCATTATTATTATTATCAGTAACAATAAAAAAAGATGGTTTTTTTAATCCTTTATAATTTTTAGCATGTTTCTTAATTTCACTTATTCCTTGAAAATTTGCTAAATTTAATTCACAAATTTTTTTAGATTCAAATTTAGACCAAATTTTACCTTGAAATTTTTCATAAAATAAAAGAATATGTAATGGATTTATAAAATTAATAAAAGCATATCCTCTGTTTCCTTTTTTTTCAAAATCATATGGCATATATAAACAATTAAATTTATTAACAAACTTTTCTAATTCTTTTAATAACATTTCATCAGTATATTTAATAGGAATATTTCTTATCATTAATGTTGTTCTTTTCTCTTTTCCTAGAGCAATATTTTCTAAATTGATTAATTGTTTTTGTAATTTATTATTATTAATAAAAGATTGATTTCTGAAAAAATTACTTGAAGTATTTATAGAAAAGGCATTATAATAATTTCCTTCTGTAAAAGAAGAAGAATTTACTCTTCTTTGGATTTCTTCAGGCCAAAAATTTCTTTTTGAGATATTTTGAAAAGTATTCATATAGTTAGAAGATTTATTAGATTTATTTGACTCATTTGTTAAAATTCTTCCTTTTAAATAACTTTCATTTTCATCTATTGAAGTATCTTTACTTAAATATATTTTACTTGAAGTATGAGTAGAAATATAAGAATTTTGATGATTTAATCTTGGAATTAATTGATTTTGATTATTTTGAATTAACATATAATTATTAAATTGTTGTGTATTATTATTATTGTTTAAATTAAAATTATAAGGAATTGAATCTATAAAATTTGGTTTCTGAGAATAATATTCTTCTGGCATTGTTATACACATTTGCTTTTTTAATACATTATTATTACTATTTTTCGGTATTTGAATATTTATTTTTTTATTATTTATCGAATTTACTTCCTTTATCATTGGTGATTCTTTAAATTGAACTATATCTGAAATATTATCATGATTTGAATAATTATTATTTTTTATTCTTCTTTGTTTTATAAACTTAGAATTATTAGTTTTTTCTAATCTAATTGAATTAGGGGGTTTTATATATTTTAATTTTAATAATTTATATTTTTTATAATATTGAGTTGAATCAGTATCATTAGAATTTTTATTATTCCATACATCATCATCAAATAATTGTTCATTACTGAAATTATCATTTTTATTTGCAGAAATATCAAAAAAAATATTATTTAAATTTTTGTTTTGCTTGGTAACTTTTTCTATTTCTGAATTTAAACTATTAAATAAATAAAAATATATTTACCATTCATATTCATCATCTGTATTTGATGAATTGTTTGAAACATCTTTTGAATTTTTTCTCTTTTCTTCTTTAACAAGTGAAATTTCTTCAAAAATCGGTTTTTCATTTTCTATTAATGACTTATTTCCTTTCATATATTTTATTATTGATAAATAATTAAATAATTTAAATAAAAATAAAATGTTAAGTTAATTTCATTTAAAAGAAGATAATTTTTGGTTGATAATAATTTGATAAATAATATAAAAATTATTTATAACTATTTATTATTTAAGCATAGCATCTTTTTCAGTTTTTGCTTCTTTTAATTCTTGTTTTAATTGTTTATTTTGCTCAATTATTTTATTTAATTGTTCTTTTTGAAGTTTATAAACTTCTTGTGCAAATTCATCTTCTTTATCTATTTTTCTCTTATTTTCTTTTGCTTTAATTGTGTTTATAAGTTTATCATTATTTTTTATTTCTTTTTCTAATTTATTAATTTTTTCTGTTATGTCTTTTAACTCTTTTTGTTTTTTTAAATCAGTTTCATTTGGTAAATAAATATTTTTTCTTGATTTTATTTTTCCTAATTGAGTTTCATGATATTTTTCAATAAAAGGATCTTTCCTTATTTTCCAATCTCCACCATGAATAAATTTTTTTTCTAATGGACCTTTGGGTAAATAATTATTTTTTCTTGTTTTTATTTTTGATAATTGTTTGACATATAATTCATATGAAATTGGATCTTGCATTTTATTTGTTTTTCTTTTTATTATTTTTAAAATAATTAAAATATTATATATTCTAATTCAAAGGAATAAAAATCATTAAATAAAAATTTTTTATTTAAAAAAAAATAAATTTAGATTATATTAAATTTTTTTCTTTTCAAATTTTTATGATTATGATTTTATAGTTTCCAATGTTCAATGATAAATCAGAAACACCACAATTCAAATAACCTTTAAATTTTTCTCTTTCGCCACAAATAATAATCCAATTTCCCCCCAAATCATTAGCACATTTTTCGTGAATATATTGAGAAATATCATTATAACTTGAATATTTTGAAATCGCTTGTTTACAAATTTTAATTAAAAATTCTTTTGTGTCAAGAGATATATTGAATGTTGATGTTATTTCTAAGTCTTTCCTCGAAGTTAGTTGATTAATAACAATAAGTTTTCTAGATATTTTAGCTACCATCATTTTTTGTAAATTTATTGTTTCTTCAAATTAAATAGTTTCAATGAAATAAATCATATGATTGGATTTTCATTATTTAATGTATATTTATTAAATAAATTATAATATTTTATATGTTTCATGAAATTCATATTATTTTCTTTCTTTATTAATTAGTTATATTGTAAATTTTTTCGATGTTGTTTGAAAAAAATAAATAGGGATTTTTGTCCATTTTTTAGTCTATTTTAGATAATTAAAATAAAATAGGTTAAAAAAAATAATTAAAAAATATTTTAAAAATAAAATAAATACTTTTAATATTTTTAAAAAAGAAAAAAATACATTAAATCTAAAAGAAATTGTTTGTTTTATAATTTTAAACTTAAATATTGATTATAAATCAAAAAAAAATAAATAAAAAAAATAAAAAGTCTTCATTCATTTTTTCATATTCTTGGTTTTTTAAATTTCCATCGACTTTAAAACTTTTTTAAATACATATGAAATTATTTATGTTTAAATTTCAATTAAAGGTTCAATCATATTATTGATAAAACTATAATATTTGATTTGAATTAATACTATTATTATCATTATTTAAACTATTATAAGCTTCATTTGATGATTTAAAGAAAAAAGATTTATATTTATTCATTATAATTATTGGGTGTTTGATTATAAATATTTTTTAATTTAATTGAACTGATATTATTATTTGTTTTTTAAAAGAGTTTTTTTTATTCACATTTATATTAATATTTTTTTCTATAATTCATTTTTTTATTATATAAATTCTTTTTTTTAATGATGGAACTTTACTTTTATAATCTTTTAATTTATTATTATAAGTATTTGTTATATTATAAAATGTATTTTTTTCTTCAATAAATCATTAATTTCCTTAAAACATTAGAAAAATAGTTGTTAATTTATTATTTTTTATTAATTTATCTTTTTCATGAATTAATTTTTCTATTTCTTGAGAGATTCTTTTGTTTCAATTTCACAATCATTTTTTAATGGTTTTTTTTTGAATAAAAAATGTTGAATTATCATCTTTTAATCTTAGTTTTTGAAAACATGTGTTATGTTTGATTTCAATTTCATTTTCTTTTCATTTATTTTCCATATTTTTATTGTCTTTTTTATAAAATAAAAATTTTATTATTTAATTAATAATCTTTTTCATAGCTGGAAATTTGTTCAATTGTAAATTCAGAAAAAAATTAATTATTGTTATTATCAAAAAAAATTGTCTCTCTCATTTAAATTATTTTGTTTATAATTTGAATTGTTTATTATGATTTGAAATATTTTGTTATAATTAAAGAGTTTCATTAAATTTAGTTTGATTAATCATATTAATTTCATTATTATATTCTGATTCCATTTCTTTTATTCTATTTATTAATTTTGTATTATCAAAATCTTATTTTGTTTTGGTTATTTCAATTTCATCTAATCATTTCTATTATATGATTCTCCTTATTTACTATATTATTTGGTGATTACAAAGTTTTATTCTTTGAGTTATTTCAAATATGAATCATTCATTTTTTTTGCTTCTAATCTATTAATTCTTCTTTGATATTGTGCTATTTGATTTTTAATTTTTTGTCCAAAAAAAATAATATTTAAATAATCTTTTTTCTTTATTTCTTTATTCAAAGATTCTTGATTTGATATTTATTTTTTTAATTTTGACTTTTCATTTTTTTTCTAAAGAGTAAAAAAATCTAAAAATAAATCATTTTTGAAAATTAGAGATTATTTGATGTGTTATATGTTAAAATGGAAAAATAAATTGTGACGTTATTAAAAATAAAAAAAAATATTGTTGTTTTATAATTCACTTAAATTATCAATATCAATTGATTAAGATAATAATCAGGATTAAAAAATAGATAAAATTAATTTAAAACAAATATAAATATCAAATCAAATCCTTTCCTATATTTTACTTTATTAAATTCAAAAAAAACTAAAAAAAAATTTATTCATCAAAATTTTGAAATTCTTAAATAAAAATAATTCCAAATATTAATGTAAATATTAATAAAAACCCAAAATTATTCTAATAAAAAGTTTAAAATTCCTTAGGTTTTGGAATAGGAACAGGAACAATATTCCAAATATTTTTAGCATAATTATCAATTGATCTATCAGATGAGAAGAATCCCATTCTACAAATATTTTCAATACATTTTTTATCCCATTCATCTTTATTTTGATAATCTTCATCAACTTTATTTTGAGCATATAAGAAATCATTAAAATCATGACAAACTAAATGATAATCTCCTCCATTAATAAGATAATTAAGATATTCATTCATGAAACTAGTATCACCAAATTTATTTTGATAAATCATATCAAAGCATTTTTGTAATTCATGAGAAACATAATCTCTTTTCCCTTTTTTTAATTCTTCTCTTATTTTTTCAACTTCATGAACATCTCTTCCAAAATAGAATAAATGATCACTTCCTATATTTTCTGCTATTTCAATATTTGCACCATCTTGGGTTCCAATTATTAATGAACCACACATTACAAATTTCATACATGATGTTCCTGATGCTTCCATTCCTGCTGTTGAAATTTGATGATTAATATCTGATGCTGGAATTATTATTTGAGCTGAAGAAACATTATAATCTGGAAGAAATACTAATTTATAATAATTATTGATTTCATGGTCATTGTTTATATGATATGATACCATATTGGCTAATTTAATTATATTTTTTGCTAATTTATAACCTGGAGCTGCTTTTCCTCCAATGAAAGTTACTCTTTTATTTACTCTTTCTCTTTCTTTTGGTGTCATTTCTTTTAATTGAATATATCTATATATACATGCTAAAATATTCATAAATTGTCTTTTATATTCATGTATTCTTTTAACCATTACATCAAACATGAATGTTTCATCTATTTCAATATTACAGTGTTTTTTAACCCATTCTTTCAAACGTAATTTTGCAGCATTTTTCGCTGCTCTATATTTTTCCATAAAGCTTTTAAATTTACCTTCTTTGTTTAATTTATCAGGAATAACTTTCAAAGAAGATAAATCTCCTAACCAATTACTATTTCCCATAGTTTCAGTTAATAAAGAAGATAATTCAGGGAAAGCAGCATGGATCCATCTACGAGGAGTTACACCATTAGTAACATTAGTAAATTTATCAGGCCACATTTCATAAAAATCTTTAAATAAATGTGTTTTTAATAATCCAGAATGAATTTCTGCAACTCCATTAATATGCATTGATGTAACAACACATAAATTAGCCATTCTAATTTGTTTTGGAATAGAATCTTCAACAATTGACATTCTACTCATTCTTTCTGTATCACCGGGAAATTTAGCTTGTACTTCTTCAAGGAAATAATAATTAATAAGATACATTAATTCTAAATGTCTTGGTAGAATAATTTCTAGAACAGTAACACCCCATTTCTCAAGAGCTTCTGGTAAAACAGTATGATTAGTATAATTAAATGATTGTCTAACAATTTCGAAAGCTTCTTTAAATTCTAATTCTTCTTCATCAATTAATATACGTAAAAATTCAACAATAGCTAAAGTAGGATGAGTATCATTTAATTGAAACATATTGTATTTAGGAAATTCAGCCCAAGGAATTTTAAATCTTCCATATCTATGAACAACATTTCTAACAGTTGCGGAGGCGAAGAAATATTCTTGTTTTAATCTAAGTTCCTTTCCTTGTAAAGTAGAATCATTAGGATATAATACAGAAGTAATAAAGGAGCTTTTTAATTTATTTTCAAGAGCTTTCCCATGTTCACCTTTATTAAATTCATCAAAATTAAATTCTTCTCTTGGGAAACTTCTCCATAATCTCAAAGTATTACAATTATAAGTATTATACCCTGGAACAGCAGTATCATAAGCAACAGCAATGACAGTTTCTCCTCCATCCCACACACGAACTTTTTTTCCTGCTCTATAACCATCAGAGACTTTTCCATAGAATCTGATTTTAAATTCTAAATCTAAATTAGGTACTTCCCATGGGTTACCTTTACTTAACCAATAATCAGGTAATTCTTTTTGTTCAAAATTTTCAATAACTTGTCTGAAAATACCATAATCATACCTTAAACCATAACCCCATCCTGGTAAATTTAATGTTGCCATACTGTCAATGTAACAAGCAGCAAGACGTCCTAGACCACCATTACCTAATCCAGCATCTGCTTCTCTTTCATAAATGTCTTCTATTTTAATTCCTAAGTCCATTAAAGCATCTGTATAAGTTTTTTCTAATTGCATGTTAATCAGACTGTTTTGAAGGAGACGACCTAAGAGAAATTCAATTGAAAGATAATATACTTTTCTAGGGTTGTGAATACGGAAATATGTTTGAGTGTCATTCCATTGTTCTAAGAGACGTTCTCTTACTGAAAAAGCTGTCCCCTCAAATATGTAGTCGTCTGTTATTGTGAAACGTGTTCGACCGAAAGTGTGTGCTACGTGTTGAACGATTGATTGCTGGATTACTGGCATTGTACGAGGAAGTTTTTTTGACATTAATTCTATAAATTTCTCATTTGCTGTATTAGAGTTTGATTTTGAGGAAGAAGAAGTTGATTTCATTTTTTTATTGTTTTTATTCTTGTATATGGTTATTTTTTATTTTTGGGATATATAGCATTTTAATAATTTTTTTATTTTTTTTTTTTTGGGATTTATTTTAATTTTATATTTTTGTATTTTGTTACAGAACTTTATATATATTTTTTTTAATTTAGATTTAAGAATTTTTTTAATTTTGATTTAGAGTGATTTTTATTTTCTTTATTTATTTTCAGGTTTGAATTTATTTCTGATGTAATTCTATTTTAAATTTTAAGGTTATTTTTTTTTATAAAGATACAGTTTATTTATATATATATATTCATATATTTTTTCATTAATGTATTTTTATATTATATATATAAATTAATGTCAAATTTTTGGTTTTTATTGTAAAATATTCATATTGTTTTATCTGAATATTTGGTTATAAAAGAATTTTTATAAACATTTAAAGAATTACATTAAAAAAGATTCCAATTAATTCTCATTCATATAATAATTAAATATTATTTATTTATGTTTCATAGAGAATCTACCTTTAAAAAATTCTTTTCTTTAAATTGATTCATTTTTTTAGAACAATTATCTGAAAATTTGTTTAAAAAAGTAAATAAGTAATTTTTGTTTAAAACAAAAGTAATGTACTTTTATGATAATAATAGATTTTACCAGTTCCATTAGACTATAAAAATTTTTTATATTAAAAATAACTTCATTGAATTAAGAGATTCTTTTGATTTATTTTTTTCTCTTATTCAATTATTGTTTGAAGTAAAACATCTAATTTTATTTTGTCTTTTATTACCAATATATTTTTTAATTATAATTATCAGTGAGTTAATTAAAAATAAAGCACAACAATTTTACTCATACTTTTATCCTAGAAAAAATAAATGTAAAATTTTTCTTCAGTTATTATTTAGATATAACCATTTGTTCTTTTTAAACTAAATGATAATATTTTATTTCTAAAAAAGGATAGCTATTATTATTGAAATACAATCCAATCTTTTTATTTATTATGTAAATAATATATCAACATATAGAATGTCATTATAAAATAACAACAATTTCTATAGTTCAAACATAATAGATTTCAATTTAAATAAATTAAAATATTTTAAGTTCGGAACATAGTAATTAAATTTTATTTAAAAAAAGATATCTGTATTTAAAATTATATAAATTTTTTGAATTATATTATTGTTTTTTTATTAATTTAAATAAAATCAATCTAAAAACAAAAAACACAAAATAAAAAAATAATATAATGAATAAAAAATAAATAAAATTAAATTATAATGAACAAAACTTACATATATAGTGACCAATTCAACTTAATGATAATTGGTGATGACAAAGTAGGAAAAACAAGTATATTAAAAAATATAGTAACATTTCAAAAAAATGAAGACACAGAAACTAAATAAATAGAATAGAAAACTATTATAAAGAATTTAAATATAATGGCAATACATATCTATTTCATTTATGGGATTCAGTATTAAAAAATAAATTTAATTCAATATCAAAAGAATTTTATCAAAAAGCAGATTGTATAATATTAATATGTGAAATAAATGATCGAGAATCATTTTTAAATATTAATAAATGGATAAATAATATTAACAATAATATTGATATTGATAACATTGAAATGATTTTAATTGGAAATAAATGTGATTTAGAAGATGAAACACAAGTTGGATTAGATGAAATTGTAAAAAAAAATGAAGAATTAAAAATTGAATGTTTTGAAACTTCTCTTATAACTGGTGAAGGTATTGAAGAATCTTTTGAAACTTTATTTACTAAATTTTTAAAAAAATTTGATAAAGGTAATTCTAGTAAAAGAAAAAAATTGAAGATGATAAATCTAATTCTAGAGATTGCTGCTTTGTATTTTAAAATACTGTTTTTTTTTCATTTAATGTTTTTTTGATTATTTAAAGTATTTTATATTTTATTTATTTAGTTAAATTGTTAATTTTTTGAAAATTATTTAAAATATTTTTGGATTGAATTTTAATTAATTTTTTAATTATTAGATTTCATTTTTATTTTGAATTTGATTTTGCATTTCCATTTGTTTTTGCATTTGATTATATTGTTCAATACTTTTTTCAGCCTGCAAATATAATATATCTGCAAAGGGTGAATTAGTTAAATCAAAAACAGTATAAAGTCTTAATCTATTCCAATTAGCAATTTCATTACCATTTATTTTTTTATAAACATGATTATCTTTAGATATAAAAGGTTTAAAAGGTTCTTTTAATTTTAACATTATTTTAAAAGCTTTAATTTCTTGTTCAAAATTTAAAGGCATATTATGACTTTCAAGAATTTCTTCACTAGAACTTTCATTAATTGGAACATAATTATCTAATTCTGTTTCTTTATATATATTAATATTAAAACAATTAACAATAATTTCCCAAATAATATTGCAAAAACTTTTTTCAAAAGGATTAAATGATTCTTTATAGTTTTTCTTTAAATAAGTTAATCTAAAATTATCTTTTTCAAAAAATGTTAAACCAGATAATAAACATTTAAAAAAATCATATGAAAATTTAGTGACTTTAAAAATAAGATAAAAAGAAACAAAGGTCCAAGTATGTAAAGGAAGTTTATACCCATGAAGATTGTTATTATATAAAATAATAAGATATATTGAAATAATAAATGAAATATATAAAAATATTAAAGTTCCAATTAAAGTAAAAGCATAAATTAGTTCATTAGATGCACTTACACAAATATTAAAGAAATGACTATGAAAATGAAATTTAACTACACATTTATTACAAAAATTACAATGCATACTTCTCATACATATTATAACATTACATATTGGACATTTATTGGAAGCAATTTGAGAATTTCTATTTACTGCATATTGTTCTAATTCTTTATCTTCTTTTAAATAAATATTCTTTTCATTTAAATAGTAATGAATATTTAATAATAAAACAAGTATGATAAAACCATATAAATTATATTCTAATATTAATGTTAAATATTCATTTTTTTCAATTTTTGATAATAAAAAATTTGTATTTATAATATAAACCCACAATAATATTTGTTTAGCATGTAAAATTCTTTTTACAAAACTAGGAAATTCACTTTTAGAAACTGATAAATCAAAAGTGTTAGTAAATCCATCAAGAGTGCCATTAATATAATTATCTAAAAGATAAAAAAAAGAAATAATTTTTATTTTTAATCTTTCTTTTACAGAAAACTTTTGATGAGAATGATGATGTTGTCTATATCTATTATATCTTTCTTCCATTTCTTTACTTATATTATCATCATTATTAATATTATTATGTTTTTCGTTGTTAATATTTAAATTAGTTTGTTCTGTAGGAGGAATATTTATTGTTGTTGTTGGAGAATCATCTATTATTTCTAATTGTTCTGCTTTTGGCATATTTGAATGAATATTTTCATCTTCTAAATTTATATCTATATCATCATTTGCTTTTATTTCTTTATTTTCACCCATTTCTTTATCTATATTTACATCTATTCCTATTGTTTCTTCATTGTTTATTTTCATTTTTTTATTGTATTTTAATGTTAAAAAGGATTTTAATGTTTATTTTATGAAAAATATATATTATTATTTTATTTATTTCTTTTTTATTTATTATATATGAAAAAAATTAATAAACTTACATTATTTATTTCATTTTTTTTATTCAATTGTTTTCACTTTAAATGATTTATTGCGATTTGATTTTGGTTTTTTTTTATATAAAAAAGGATTAAATGTTAATCCTCTTTCAACATCAATTTCTTTTTGTAAAATATTATTTTTATCTTTTCTTTCTTTATAATCATTATATAATTTCTCAATTCTATCTTTTGATTTTATTTCCTTTAATTTTGGACTTAATGGATTTTTACTTTTAAAATTTGATTGTTGTTTAATTAATAACATATTATCTTTTTGTAATTTTATTTGCTTATATTGTCTTTTTTCTAAATCATCATATAACCTTTTATAAGGATTCCTTTCTGAATTTTTTAAAAATTTTTTTTCATTTGATGAATTTTTTGTAAATATCATAGGCTTAAATGGACATAATTCAAGATTTATTTTTTCTTTTTCTTTTAAATTTTTTATTTTATTTTGATTATATTTATTAATATATTTTTCCTGTCTATTAATTAAATCAATTGTACTTAAATTTAATCTATTTACAGATGAGTTATTTTGATGAGTTATACTCATTATATCTGTTCTATTATTGTTTGTTTCTTCATTTTTAATAGGAAAGATCTTTTTATAATATTTTTCAAAACATATATTTAACAATTTTATTTCTTTATTTTTTATTAATTTATATAATCTATTTTTTATTAAATTATCTTTATTTTCTTTATATTTTAAAACCATTGTTTTTGCAATAGAAATATTATCTTCTTTTAAAAGACAATTAAGATAAGTTTCTAATATTTCCGTTAAATTAGAATAAATATCATTTTCTTCTTTATTTTGATTCATTACATCATTTAGAGATTTATTGAATGATTCTTGTGTTATATCTGTAATTAATCCTATATAATTTAAAAAATTAAAGAATCCTTTGTATATTCCATTCATTTAAATTGAAATTATTAATTATAATCATTTCAATATCTTTCATTTAATTAAAAATAAATCATTAATAAATTTTGAATAAAAATAAAAATAATAAAAATTAAAAAATATAATTATTTTTCAATAATGTAAGTGAAATAAATAATATATATGTTAATGTCTTATCCAGAATTAGATAATTAAAAAGTAAATGAATTAAAATTAAGAGAAAAAGACTCATTTGATTTATAGGAAGAATAGTAAATATTAAATATTTGATTTGGAAGTATAATAATTTTTAATAAATACAAACATTACCAAATAAAATTTGTTTGAATAATAAGATATAATCAATTTTTAAATCAAACAAAAAATATTCTTTTATTTTAGAAGAAAAACAAATCAAAAACTTTAATTGAAGATAAAAATTCATAAAATTAACAATAATAAACCAAATAAATTTTTATTTAATTTAAATTAATATAACTTTTATATGTTAATTTTATATTAATTAGTTAAAAAGAATTCTTCATCATTATTTTTTTCATTGCATTCACTATTAATATCATTTTTTTGTCTTGTTTTATTATCCTCTTTATGAAAATAATTTTTATATTCAGTTTTATTTCCCGATTCTTCAGGAGATAAATTTTTAGTAATTTCATTAAATTCATCATTTGAAAAAACTTTTCTATAAATATCAATTTTACTATTATAATGTCCTTTAGATAAAATAAGATTAACTTTATTTCTTAAATAATTTTTTCTTGAAATTAAATCATCTTTTAATTTTTTTTTTTGTAAATTAATTCTAATTTTCTCTTTTTGTAATTTTTCTAATCTTTTATCTCTTTTTTTCATTTCAAATAATTTTTGTTTTTTTCTAAATAACATTTGATATTTATTCATTTCTAAAGAATCACTTATATCTTCATTTTTCATATCTTTTTCTAATATTTTGTAACTTAATTGTTTATTATTTTCAGCTTTTTGTTTTTGTATTCTTTTATCTGTTTCTTCAAATTTTAATAATAATAATTTTTTCCTTTCTTTTATCAATAAGAAATTATTATATCTTGTCTGATAATTTTTTTTTTCTTTTTCTTCAATTTCTTTTTTTTTTTGTTCTATTTCTTTTTTTTTTTCTTTTTCTTTTATTTCTTGTAATTTTTTTAATTCATCTTGTTTTTTATTATAATCATCTACTTTTTTTTTCATTAATCTTTCATTTTCTTTTAAAACTTTTTTAATATCTTCTTCTTTTTTTTTTATTTCTTCATCATGTTTTTTTTTTTCTTTTAAATATTTTTTTTCATTTATTAATTTTAATTCTTCTTCTTTTTTAACTTTATCTTCATAAGCTTTTTGCTTTTTTTTTATTTCATTTTCACTTTTTTCAATTGCTTTTTGAACTTTTTTTTCATTTTCAATTTTTTTTTTCTCAATTTCTTTTAATTCTTCTTTTCTTTTTTTTTCTAAATTTTTTATTCTATTTTCTTCTTTTTCTTCTAATTCTTTTTGTCTATCTAATTTTTTTTTTAAATCTTCTTTTAAATTATTTTCTATTTTTTTTCTCATTTCTTCATGTTTTAAATCATTTTCTTCTTTTTTTCTTTTTTTCTCAGATTCTAATTTTCTTTGTTTTTCTTTTTCTTCTTTTTCTAATTTTTTTTCTTTTTCTTCTAATTCTTTTATTTTTTGTTTTTTTTTTTTTTCTTCTTCTTTTAATTTTTCTATTTTTTCTTCTTGTCTTTTTTTTTCTAATTCTTCTTTTTCTTTTTTAATTCTTTCTCTTTCTAATCTTATTTTTTCTTCTTTTTCTTCTTGTAATTTCATTTTTTCATCATTTTTTTTTTTAATTTCTTCATTTTTATAATAATAATCAATCATATTTTTTATTTCACCTAATTGTTGTTTTTTCATTGCCTCTAATTTTTCCATTTCTTTTTGAATTGCAGAACTTTTATATTTTTTTTTACTATTTTCTTCATTATTATTATTATTATCATTATTATTATTATTATTCTTTTTTTCATCTTCTAATATTTCTTTTCTTAATTTTTTGGCTTTTTCTATTTTTTCTTCTCTTCTTTTATTATAATGCTCAAATCTTAAATCTTTTATTTCTTGAGAACAGTTTTTTAATTCTGGATGCATTTCTATATATTTTTCTTTTGATATTTTTTTTAACTTTTCTTCTAATATTCCTAATTGAGATAATGCAAATTGAGAATGAGGTGTTTGAACTCTTTCCCTTTTTGAATAATCCACTGTTTCTAAATTTTTTAGCTCTTCTTTTGATTCATTTTCTTCATCAGACATTTTTTTTTAATTTTTTTTTCTAATTTTTTCAACAAGGAAGTTATTAAAAATTATTATTTATTTATTAGAAGTTAAATATTTCTTATATTAAAAAATTGCATATATTAACGGAATTAATATCCACATAATTAAATTAAAAAAAAAAATATTTTATTGTATAATTTTTTTGAATGATAATTTAATTAAATCATCTTTTATTTCTTCTTTTTAATTCTATTTATTACTTT
>JAJJLU010000903.1:0-14567 GCA_023807065.1 Isotricha intestinalis
TCTTCTTTATTTCTATCTGAATATGATTGCTTTAAATTTGGAGTTTTTCCCCATCCTAAATAAAAGAAATCTATATATGAATCTATATAACCATTTTTTATTAATTCTTTTGCAAAATATTCTTTAGATATTAATATTGATGACATTTTCTCACGCTCTTCAGCAAATTGATCATTACTTGCTTTTTCCTCTTCATATGCTTGTCCTTTATTTCCTTTCTTTTTTAAATGGGGGTTGTATGCTCTTTGGAAACCATTGTTTATTTGTTTGGATAGTTTCTTCATTTTTTTTTTTTTTAAGTTATTTTTTTTTATTTTTTTTAAAGTCAGTTATGTTAAGGTTATTAATTTAGTTTTTAATTATAATTATATTTTACTTATTTTGTTTTGTCTTTTTTTTTTTTGGTTATTCTAAAAAATATGAAAAGCTTTTAAAAAATAGAGATTGTTATCATTTAAAAGTTCAAAAAGGTTTTATAAAAAGATCAATCAAGAAATAAAAATATGAAAGAATTTGAATATATTTTCTTATTCAATGAATTATTTTAATGAAAGTGAATCATATAGTATAATAATTTTATTTGTTTAATCACTAAAAAATAGAAATTTTTAATTAATTGATTGATACCTTTTATTTTATTTCCTGATTATTATGATAAAAATTCCTTTATAATAGAGTTTCACAATTTTAAATTCAAATAAAATAAAACTTCACTTCAAAATTTATTTGAAAAATAAAAAAATTCTTTAAAAACAGAAGATATAGAAATAATTCAAAAATTGATAGAAATAATTTTAAATACTAATATATTTAAACTCAAAAAGAAAGTGTTTATTATTGAAAGACAAATTTAAGAATTAATAATTAAAAAAAATTTACAAGTTATTTGATTTTGCCTCAAATCATATTAATAAAAATAATGGATTTATTAAGATTTGCATTGTTAAATTTGCATATCTTTATTTAATTTCATGAAATATGAATTGATCAATTTTGGCATTGATTATCTCATTAATTTGAATTATTAAAGACTTTAGATTTATCTATTTATTAAAAATAAAGTTATAAATGTTGGATGGATATTTTGGGTTGTTCTTTTTATTTTGGTTTGTCTAATTTAAAAAAATGTAAATTATTGATGTGACTGATATATTATCTTTATTATTATATTTTAATAAAAATATTTAAAATATAATTTTATTATTAAAAAATTAATTTGAAATTAATTAATTATTAAAAACAACAATAACTGAATTTTAATGGTGAAGAAAATAATAAATAAAAAAAAAAAATTTCTTATTACAAATTTGAGTAAACAAAAAATTTTTAAATAATACTATTTTTAAATTATTATTTTATATTGAAACAATATTTACAAGATAAATAAATCCTTAATTAAACTTTAATTAATTATCATTCTGAAATTGTTCTGAACATTTTCAGATTTTTTTTGTGATTCTTCTTTGAAAAAATTACATCTATTACAATTTTTTCTAAAAGCAAAGTTAATATTTTTACAATTAAAACACTTCCAATCACCTTCTCTTCCTAAAAATTTATTTTTTCCATTTTTAATTTTCTGACTTTTTCCTTTAGAATTTTTCAAAAAAAAATTCTTCATATCATCTTTATTTAAACACATTTCATTAAATTTCTTCGAAACATTAACAGCATTATTAACTAAATTTAAATTAGAATTTTCTTTCTCAGAAAAATTAATTTTCCTCATAAAATTATTTTTTGAATTTTTTAAAGAATTTAAAACATTTTCTTCTTCATTTTTCTTATCATGGTAAAACTCTAATAAATAATTAGTTTCAATTTTAAAAGGTTCTTCTTTTGTTTCTTTTAAATAATTATTCATTGACTTAACAGGAGAACATTGATCTAATCTTAAAAGTAATTCTGAGGTTAAGTAAAATTCATCTTTTTTTTTCTCAGTATAATTTTCTTCTTCATTTTCATTTTCTAATATATTATTTCTTGATGTATTAGATATTGATGATGTGTTATCTGTTTCTTCTTCTTGAGTTAATGTGTTTATATCATATTTTGGAGTCGATATATATAAAAGTGTGTTAAAGCCTTCTTTCTTTTTTATTGGTGTTGTCATTTGAATAATTTTTTTATTTATTTTTTCAAATTATTAACCGCCTTTAATATTTTTTTCTGGAAATTAATTTTTTTTTTTAATGAAGAATTATTTTATAATTTAAATTTTAAATTTTATATTATTGATTTATGATTTTTTTAATATGATGATATATAATATAGGAAATTATATTTTTTTATTTTATTAACAATGTTAATTAATTATTTTTATAAAATAAAAATAAAAAAAAAATTATAAAATAAAACATTAATAATATTAAAACTCAAAAAAAATTATTTAAATATATTACTTCTAAATTATCATAACCTTAATTTTCTTTTCCTTCATTTTCCTCAGTATCAATTATTTTTTTTTCTTCACCTTCATTATTTTTAGGATCTTCAATACTAATCATATTAGAAGTATAATTATCAATAACTTCTTGTGGGATATCAGCTTCGAAAAAAGACTGATCAATAAAAGTTTTAAAATTTTGAAATTCTTCTTCATTATAATCTTCATTAAGATATTTCTGATATAAATATTTAATATTTTTAGCCATTTTCATAACAATTCTTCCATGAATTTCTTCATCATAACCAGGATTTTCTTTTAAATCAACAGTTAATAAAGTATTATTTTTTCTCATCATTCTAATAAATTTCTTACAACCATCTTTACTAAATTTATTACAAGAAACATCAATATTTCTAATATATTGATCATAACCTAAACTATTTGAAATGTCTTCAGCTGAAGAATCACTTAATAAATTTCCTTTTAAATTAATAGATATTAAACCATTAGCATAATCATTTGATGTTGGTTTTTCATTTCTTAATCCAAAAGCCCAAATTACTTGATCTCTTCTTTGAGTTTGTCTTGATATTATTCTTGCTATCATATCACTATATTTATCATTTAAATTATTATATGATAAATCTAAATATGATAAAGTTTCATGAGTTAATAATCCTTTTAATAATATATCATATGATTCTATTGATATTGTACAATTATTAATTGATAATGCTTTTAAAGATTTATTATTTATTAATCCTGGAGATAATACTTCAGACATTTCTTTTGTTATTTTTAAATTTGTTAAATTAAAAGTAATTAAATTTAATGATATTTTTAAATTTTTTGATATACCAAGAACTATATTTTTGATCATTAAATTTCTTTGTATTTCTTGATCTCTTTTTTCTCTTTTTTCTTTATCTTGTTCACCTTGAGTTAAATTTTTATTTTGTTCTGTTTTTTTTTGTTTCATTGATTCTCCTCTTCTGGGATCATAAGGTCCTAATTTAATATGTAAAAAATAAGTATATTTATTTAATATTTTAACAATAGCATTTATTCCTTTTAATTCAAAATTTTCTAAAAATAAATTTAATGTATCTGAACGTAATTGACTTATTATTTGAGTACTTGGACTTGCATATGTTTTTGCACATATTTTTTTATAATCTTCTATTGCTTTTTGATTTTCTTTTATTTCTTTTGTTCTTTTTGATGGTTGAGGGTCTTGGTTTGGAACTGTTAAATTTTTTGAAGTAGAAATTGTCTTGTTTTCTGCTTGACTTATTGTTTGATGGTTGCTTGGAATTTCAGTATTAATCATTTATTTTTTTATTAATTTAGGTTGTTATTTTTTATTTTTATATTTTTTGATTATTTAATTTTTTTTAAGAAAAAATTGTTATTTATTTTATGAGTAAATAAAATAATAATTGATATTTCTATTTCAATAATAAGATAATTTTTATTCTTTTTAATTTTAAATGAACAAAATAAGAAAAAACTACCCATAATAAATATAATTTAATTAATTCAGTACAAATTCCAACTCCTAAATAAAGACTAAATTTTTTAACAAAAGTAGGACCTTCACCTAAAGGATGAATTAAACCAATAGAAATTAAAATAATCTTTAAAAGAAAAAGTAATAATTCAAAAAGGAATAAAGATTCATAAAGTTTATATCCAACAAAAGCATCATTAGATTCAAAATTTATTGTAGAAATAAACAAATAAATACCTGAAACTAAATATAAAACTGAATAAATAAATGATTCTAAAAAGTTAAAAAAATTAGTATTTAAATAAGTCATTAATACATCTAACATTCCTAAAATTATTAATATTATTGATATTATTTTTACAGAAACAAATAAAGAATATCCACAAATAAAGTCTACTTCAACTTTTTCAGGTTTAAACATATATAAAAAACGTTCTTTTCCTAAATTAAGATTATCATTGTATATATCTTTTTTTTGATTTTTTTCTTCTATTTTTATTTCTTCCTCTTTTATTTCTTCATTTTTATTTTCTAATTTTACTTCTTCAGACATTAAATATTTTTAATTCATTTTTAAAAAAAATTTTTAATAATAACTAAAGTAGAAGAAAAATGAAAAAAATTTTAGTAAAAATATTATTTTTTATTTTTATATAACACAATTAGCAATGTTGTTTTCCAAGTAAAAAAGGAGAAATATCAATAAAAGATAAAACAGTAGATTTAGAAGAAGATGGAAATAATGATAATATAAATCAACAAAAACCAGATTCAGGTTTAAGTACATTATATAATATAAATAAAAATTTAAATTATAGCAAAGGCTCAAAATGAACAATCAAATCAAAATAATATTGAAGAGCAAAAAAATGAAAAAATTCTTCCTTTAAAATCTTCATTAAAAGATAAAAAAATAAAAGAAGAAGATAATGAAAATAATGAAGAAAAAGAAAATATGAATATGAAAAATAGAAATAAAGAAAAAAATAATATTCCTGAATTAGATATAATAGTCTCTCATAGAAAAATATCAGAAGAAGATATATTAAAATCTAAAATTTTAATAATTAAAGAAGAAGAAGGAAATTTATTAGGAGGAAAAGAAATAAAAATAAATGCAGGAGGAATGGAAGAAGGAAGAGGAAAAAAAGATGGAGTTTCTATTTTTTCTATTCTAAATAATAATAATAATAATCATTTTAAACCTGATTTTTATTTAAATTGTGAAGAAAAATTTTCTTATCCTTATATTTTTGTTATTTATTATGAAAATAATAATTATTATATTAGAGGTTATTCTAGAGAAAAATCTGATAATAGATTATTGTATATTAAATTAAATGAATATTATTCTTTACCTTTAAAAGAAAAAGAAATTATTTGTGTAGGAAATATTTTATTTCAAATCAATTTACTTGAAAATAATAAAATTGAAATAACTAATTTATCCGATCCAAATGAAAATAAAAAAATATTTGAAAGTAATATTAAAGAAGTTACTATTGGAAGAAATAAAAATTGTAATTTTAGTTTTCCTAATGATAAATCTTTTAGTAGAAAACACACTACTTTTTATTTTGATGATAAAAAAAAAGAATGGATTATTTTTGATGGTAATAAAGATAAATCATCTACAAATGGTACTTGGGTTTTTGGTACTCATTCTTTTTTAATTAAAAATAATATGACGGCTGAAATTTTATCTTCTAAATTCACTTTTATTATTCAAGATAATATATAAGAAATAATGTTTATATGATAATATTTTAATGTAAATAGAAATATTCAAACTGCTTTTTTTTTAGGGAATTTCTTATTTCAAATATATAGTAATTTATAAAGAAATCAAAATAATAGAAATATATTGTATATTTAATTATTATTATATTTTTAATTTTTTAAAGATTTAGAATTTTACTTTTTTTTTATTTCTCAAAAAACAAAAAATTAATTTATTTATATAAAAAAATAAATAAATGGAAAGTGAAATATTATCAACAAATTCAAATGAATCTTATAATAAAAAGAAATTATTTTCATTAAAAATTGCAAAAAATGAAATGATTTTAAAAAATTATTATCAATCAATAATTTTATATTGGAAAATTCTACATATAATTTTATTTTTATTCAATATTCCATTAATTTTTCATTTATGTTATTTAGCTGAAAATGATATAAGTGCAAAATGTAGTTTTTATATTTTTATATGTGCAAGTGTTATTATTTTAAATTTAATTAGTAACTTTTATTGTTTGATTAAATTATTCCAAAATAAACCAATTGATGCAACAAAAGAAGTAAGTAATTATTGTTTATTATTTTCATTTTGTTTAATTTTCCTTGCTTTAATTTTAAATAAAAGATTATTAGGAAAAGGAGTTTATTATTTTTTAAATAATAAAACAAATTATCAAAAAATTTATGAAGCTTTACTTATGATTGTTTTTGCAGTATTATTATTAACTTTTAAAATGAAAGAATTATTTAATGAAGATAATATTCCTAAACAATATTCTTTTTTACCTAATCAAGATGAAAATCAAGATCAAAAAATAGAAAAAAGTGAAGAAGAAGAAAATGAAGATGATGAAAAAGAAGAAGAAGAAAAAGATGAAAATAAAGAAATAATAAATGTAAACGAAAATAATAATAATATTTAAATAATACTACCTATTATACTTTAATTGTTCTAAAAAAAATTAAAATTAAATCTTTTTATTTAAAAAAATAATAAAATTCATAATTAAATTGATTTAGCATTTTAACAACATTTCCTTTTTTTTTTATTTTTTTCCAAACCTAACTTATTATTATCTCCAACAGTATTTATATCACTTTGATCAACACTATTTTCAGGTAAATTAGAATTAGCTCTTTTAGAATTATTAACATTTAATTTTTTATTTTTAGCTTCGTTACCAATTCCTAAATTATTTTCATCATCTTGATTAATAACATTATCATTATTTTCTTTTTCTAATTCATTAACTAATTCTTCTTTATTTACAATATCCCCAGTTAAAGTAGAAAAAAAAGGAAGAGTAACAACAGAAGAAAATAACATTGTCAGTAAATTAGTTTCTTCTTTTGCTGAAACTTCAAAAAAATCCATTTTTTTTTCTTCAGAAAAATTTTTCCCTTCTTCATAAGAAACTTCTCTTTTATCTTTTAAATCTATTTTATTTCCACAAATAACAATATTTGTGTTTTCATAATTATTAATAAATTCAATCCAAGAACTTAAATTATCAAAAGTTTTTTTATTTGTTATATCATATACTAATATAATTAAACTAGCTCCTCTAATATAATTAGGGATTAAACTCTTAAATTTTTCTTGACCTGCAGAATCCCAAATTTGAAATTTAATTGATTTTCCTTTATATTTTAAAGTTTTACTAAAAAAATCTACTCCTATTGATGGCTCATATTCTTCACTAAATTTTTGACCCATTAAACTATTTATTATTGATGTTTTTCCAACTGCAACATCACCTACTAATATTAGTTTTTGTTTGCTTATTTGATAACTTGTGTCTATGTTTGCTTCTTCTGTCATTTTTAGATTATTGTTTTTTTTCTTTCTTTTTTTTGAAATATTTTTTTTCTTAAATTATTTTATTTGAATAGATTATTTCATTACTTAATAAATTAAAAAATTTATTTTTTTATAAGCAATATATATATATAATCATCATGTTAAAAAAAGAAATTAAAAATAATGACAAAATTATAATTAACTTTTTTTATCTTTATTTTTTTCTGTGTTCCATCTATTATAATTAAAAAACCCAACAATAATAGAAATATCATCTCTTTCAAAAGATTCATTTTTCCAAGAAAAAATAGCATTATTAACTAAATTTTCAGCAATTTCATCTAAATTATTTTTTTCAATTAAATGATAAATTTCATTAATAACATCATCACCATTTATAACATCCCATAATCCATCAGAGCCTAAAACAACAGAAATGAAATTATCATCAATAACTTTCACTTTAATATCAGGTTCAGAAATATTTCCAATTAATTTTGAATCAAAATCACCAATTGTTCTACTTATAGCTAATCCAGGATAACTTTTTTCTTTTAAAAATATTCTATAAACACCACCTAATTTACCTTTTGAATTTTTACTTTGACGAACTATTCCTCCGTTATTAGTTATTCTTTTTTTTTCTTCTGGATTATTTGGTTTATGATCATTACTTAAATTTTCATATTTAAAATTTATTTTATTTTCTTTTATATTATTATTATTATTTTTTTTTATTAATATACAACGAGAATCTCCTGTATTTGCACATATTAAATATTTAGATATATGGAAAAGAATATTTAAAGTTGATCCACTTATATTTGAATTAAAATTTTCTTTTTGTAAATCTTTATCAAATATATTAAATATATTCTTTATTAAACTAAAATTATTCCTTGTTAAATTTTGATATATAAAATCTTCCATTATTTCACTTCTATATTTTTTAGTTAAATTAAAAGTTTCTTCCTTTGTGAAAGTTTTTATTATTTTTTTCTTTAAATATTGAGAAACTAAATGACCATTCATTCCATGACCATCCATAATTGCTAATATATCAAAGTTTAATTTGAAAATATTATTTAATATAATATATGAATCTTGATTTATTTTTGTTTTACCTGAATTAAATGTTCCAGCTCTAGTATATCCTCTTATTTTATTTAATATAAATTTTTCTGTATGAAAACAATCAATAAATAATTTTTGTTGGGGTGAATTACTTTTTGATTTTGAATTACTGGTTTTATGATTATTTCTATTATTCTTGTGTTTTAAGTTATTAAATAATATTTTATTTTTGTTGACAGATAATTTTTCAAATAAATTTATTTCAGTAGTTAACTTTATATTTGGTGATAATGAATTATTTAAAAAAACCTTATTTGAAAATGAACCACTTGAAGATTTATCTTTCTTTACAATTTTTATTATTTTACATTTACTTTTTGGTTTATTTATATTTGATATAATATTTGAAGTAGAATTACTATTTATATAACTGTAATTATTTATTGGTAAATTACTAAAATGTGGTGAAATATTTAATTTTGGTAAAACTCTTTTTCTTGAATTAATAGATGGAAAATCTGATAATAAATTATTATAACTTTCAATTTTTTCTTTTGAATGTTTTGTTGAAATTATTGAGTTTTGTTCTGATGAATCAGAATTTTTTAATATTTTATTTAGAAATATAGATGTATTTATTCTATAGAATGGATCGATATTTTTATTTTTATTATCTATTATATTAATTTTTGGAATTTTTCTTGAAACTGATGTATTAACTATATTCATTTATTTGAAATTCATTATATAATTTTGATAATAATAAATTTTATAAAAAATTTTGTAAATATAATATATATTCTTTATATAAAACATAAAAAAAATATATATTATTTTTAAATATGCTGATTAAAAAGTATTTATTAATTTAATCTTAAATTTAAACAATTTTAAATTTATTAAAGCATCAAAAATTAAAAAAAGAATTTATTTATATGACCAAATTTTCATCGAATGATCTCCAGAATAAGACAAAATTAAATCATTTTTCAAATGACAAAACCCAATAATATTATTACTATGGGCAAAAGTAATTGATCCTTTGTATATAAAATTATTAAGATCATAAATTAAAATATTTCTTGCCCAACCTCCAATAAGAAGTATATTTTTTTCTTTAATAGAAATAATACCATTACATCTAAATTTAAGATGGATAGATACAATAATTTTTTTTTCTTTCATAGAAATAATTTCTGCAGTATGTTCACCACCAACAATAATTTTATCTTCATCAATTCTATATAAACCATTCCAACAACCACAAATCGCATTTGGAATATGATAAAGAAATATAATATTATTTCCATTATCATATATTTTAAAAAATTTAGTTCCATTATATCCTCCAGAAATTAAAATATTTTTATCTTTTAATAATAATAATCCATTTATATCTTTATTATCAGTAATTGAAAGTGAATTTTGATAATTATTGTTAGTAAATTCCCATATTTTTATTGTACAATCTTCTGAACAAGAAATTAAATTATAATTATCAAAATATAATGCACAATATATATCTTTCAAATGTGCATTTTCAATTACTTGATTTAATGTAAATTTTTTTTCTTTTTTAATCCATGTTTTTATTGTTCTATCATATGAACAAGTCACAAAATTATTTTCATCTTTTATATCAACATTTATAATTGATTTTAAATGAGCATTTTTAATATCTTGGATAATTTTATAGTTTATATAATCAAATATTTTAATTGAAAAATCATCTGAAACTGAAATTATATTTCCTGAAGGGAATATTTTTACATTTTTAATCCAATCATTGTGTGCATAAATATATCTAATATTATTTAAATATGATTTTTGTGAATCTTCAATTAATTCATTATCTAAATTTGTTTTTAAATCTTTTTTATTGTTTTCGGATGTTTCTTCTATTTTCGTATTTGTTGTTTCTACATTTCTGTTTATTTTATTATTGCTTTTATTTAATTTTTGATTTTGATTTTGATTTTGGTTTTGATTTTGATTTTGATTTTGGTTTTGCTTTAGATTTTGATTTTGATTTTGATTTTGCTTTTGCTTTTGATTTTGTTTTTTTTCTATTTTTGATTTTTTCTGTCCCATTATAGTAAAATTAATTTAATTTAATTTAATTCATAATCATAAATTATTTATAAAAATATCCATATTTTAGAGAAATTATATGTACTATTGTTTATAAAATTTAATTAGCTCAAAAGCATTATTTTATGTTTATTGTTTTTCATTCTATATAATTAATCACCTTCTTAAAAAAAATTTTATAAATAAATTATTCAATAAATTTGCATTATTCTGTCTATTCTAAACTTATGAGTGTTAATAATTTAAGTTATTCAGATTCAACTCTTTTTTTGATATAATAATTTGATTAGGAAAAAATTCATTTTTACTATATTGTCTTTATTATTAGTAGAATTAATTTCTTCATCATTATAGATTTTTTTATTCTGAAAGAAGTCTATAAATAAGAATAAATTTAATTAATACTTTTATTTAATTTTTGGTTTAGGAAAAAATTATTTATTACAACAATTTAAATTATATAAAATTGAATGAATTAGAATGAAATTTAGCAAAGTAAAACATTTTTATTTATTTTTTTTTAATACAAATAAATGGGTACTATTAATTCAAAAAAAAAAAAGAAAAAGATATTAAATGTAAATTCAGAATTATTTAATTTTAATATTATTAAATTATTTAATATTAACAAAGTTCAAGTAATATCTATTTTCCCTTCTGGAATTTTAATCTCTATTTCTGATGATAAATCCATTAAATTATGGGATAAAACTTTTCAAATATTAACAGATATTAAAGAAGCTCACAATAAATCAATAAAAAATATATATATTAAAGATGAAAATAATTTTGCAACTAGCTCAAATGAATTTGATATTAAAACATGGAGAAAAAATAAAAAAGAAATAATATGCAATAAAATTATTAAAAAGGCACATAATGATATAATAAATAAAATAATATATTATAAAAATGAAGAAATAATATCATGTTCAAACGATAAGACTTTAAAAATATGGCAATTTAGTAATAATAATTATCAATTAATGACAGTTATTAAAGAAAAAAATACAATTACATCATTATTTATATTAAATGATTTGAATATATTAATCTCTCCTAGTATTGATGGGACAAAATTTTGGAAAATAAATGAGGATTTAAAAAATATTGAATATATTTTCAAATTAAAAGATGCTATTTGTTATAATCCCAAATCTATTGATAGAATTAATAAAGATAAAATTATTATTGGAGGATTAAACGATTTAAATGTAATTTCAATTTTGGAAAGGAAAATAATTAAAAATATTCAAACAATGAATAGATTTAATGAAATAAAATCTTTTGAAGATAAAGGTTTTATTTTAGTTTCAGAATGGAGTCCCAAAATTAATGTTTTTAATATAAAAACTATACAACTTATAAGAATAATTGATTATGGACATGTAGATAATGTTATTGGATTTGTAAAAATAAACAATGATTTAATATTATCTTATTCAAAAGATAATACTGTTATTTTATGGAAATCAAATTAATTTTATTTGTTTTTATTTATTTAAAAATGAATAAAAAAACATACAATTCTATATAAATTATTATCAATAAATGCTTCTTAATTATTAAAACTAATTTAACATAAAAGTTTGATGAGTATAATAAATAATATTTTGAATCTAAAAATAATTATATAAAATATTATAAAAAACTGTGAATAAAAAAAAACTAAAAAAAAAATGGGAATATGTTCACCATTGCAAAAAAAACAACAAAATGACTTTCAAAAAAAAAAAATAAATCAAACTCAATCTCCTCAAACCAATATAAATAATTATCAAAAATTAATAACAAATTCAAATAAAGAAGAAGAGGAAGAATCAGAGGAAATTAAATCACCTCAATTACCAAGATTAAGATATCGTCCAAGTATATATATAGAAAAAATAGAACAAAATAATCCAATAAGAAGATTAGAAAGAAGAAAATCTTTAAATCCACTTATATTACAAAATAGACCAATAGTTAGGACAGATAATACCAAAATTACCTTTCAAAGAAGACAATCAATTAAATATTGTATTGACTTTAAAAATAACAATGAATATCATAAAAATTTTCTTATTCAACACTTAATAAGACAATTAACGGAAAATAATAATAATAATGATGAATTATTTATAAATAAAAAAGCAGATTTTCCTGAATATATGATTAATTATAAATTAGTTAATATTCCTGAAACTGAAAATTATACTTGGAAAAATATGGGTTTAATTAAAATTAATGAAGATTTAATTAATGAGATTATGAAAATGAGTATTGAAGAAGCAAAAAATTGTGAATTTTTATATAAAAAAAGAATTTGGTTACATTGCTTTTTACATCAAAATATTATTGACTTAAAAAAAGATAATCCAACAATTTCAATTTGTAGAAATAATATTTTAGAAGATTCTTTTAATCAATTTATGAATAATAAAATTAATTTAAAAAAACCTTTAAAAATTAAATTTCTTGATGAAGCTAAACAAGATGAAAATGGTGTTTATAGGGAATGGTATTCTAATTTGTTTAAAGATTTTTTTAAAGAAAAAAATAAATTATTTATTCAAAATCCTAATAAAACAATTTATAATGGTACTTTTATCATAAATGAATTTTGTGATAAGAATAAATTTGATTATTATGAATTTTTTGGAAAGTTATTAGTTAAAGCAATAATAGATAATGCACATATGAGAGAACATATAAATATGACTTTAATTAAATATTTATTAAATTTGAAAGTTAATTTAGAAGATATGAAATTTTTTGATTTAAGTGTTTATAATTCGCTAAAAAAAATAGTAGAAGAAAAAATAGAAAATAATGAGTCATTAAAACAAATAAATTTCACATATAATTTAAAAGACAAAAATGGAAATATAAATACAATAGAAATTATCCCAGAAGGAAAATATATATATTTAAATGAACAAAACAAAAATACATTTATAGAAAAATATATATATTATGAAACATATTACAAATATAAAGAACAAATAGAAAAAATAAAAAAAGGTTTTTATAGTATTGTAGATGATTTTATGGGAAAATTTTATACTCCTCAAGAATTTGATTTTGAAATAGTAGGAATGAAAATAGTAGATTTAGAAGATTGGAAATCAAATACAATATATAAAGGACAATATAATAAAGATAATGAAACGATAAAATTATTTTGGGATGCTCTTAGTAATTTAAAACAAGAAGATTTAATGATTTTTTTTGAATTTTGTACTGGATTATGTAATGTTCCTGTTGATGGTTTTGGTTCTTTAAAAGGAATTGGAAATAAAATACAAAAATTTACTATTGAACCTTTAATGACTGAATTTAGTTTAAATGATGATCCTAATCAATTTAAACTTATTGAAGCTAGAACTTGTATTAATAGAATATTATTACCTGAATATAAAAGTAAAGAAGATATGGAAAAAGCTATCAAAATTATTATTGAAAATGATACTGCTTTTTTTGGATTGGAATAAAAAATAATTAAAAGTTATTTTAGAATTCTATGTTTATTGTATAAAAATTTTATATTTTGAGTATTTTATAAATTGACTTGTAGATAGAAAAATATGAAAATTTAAAAACAAAACTAAATCTTGAATTAATATAAATTTTAATTGAAAAATATATAAAAAATTAAATATAATAAAATAACATCAATTCATTGTTATATTTTTATAATAAAGTAAAAAAAAATTAAATTCATGAAACATATATAGCATGTAAAGGAAAAAAACTATAAATTATAAAATGATTATATTGGATTGCGATTGGGCATAATTCCTAATTATTAAAAAATTAGAATATGAATTAATATTTATAATTAATCTTAGTTAATAAATAATAAATCTTTTTTTTATTCTAAAATTATTTTTGTATATTTTATTTTAAAGTTTTTTCACCTTTTAATAAAATAATTAATTGGGGATTGGGGATTGGGGATTGGGGATTGGGGATTGGGGATT
>JAJJLU010000904.1:0-14458 GCA_023807065.1 Isotricha intestinalis
ATCCCCAATCCCCAATCCCCAATCCCCATAATCTTTGAAATATTTAATAAATAATCATCACTTTTGGAAAATTAAGTTTGTTTTTATAATAAATTTTATATTTTATTTTTTGATAATATTATTTTGTTAAATCTTAATTTTTAAATATTCCAGATAAAACTCTTATTTAAATTTTGATTTATAAAACATTTTTCCAATCTCAATCTTCATTATTAGTTTAAATGTTCTCTTATATATTCAATTCTTCCTTTATTTCCTTTATTGTATAATGAATTTTCTTTGTAAGACTTTATATGAAGATAACATATCTAAGAAAATTTCTGATTTTTTGATTCTCCTTTGAATTTGATAATTAGATAAATCTCGGTTAGAAGTTGGTGGTTTTATTATTATATAAAATAAATATTTTGTTTATACATGTTAAACAATCCATTATTTAATTAATTTTTAAAAATTTGATGATAATAAATATTTTTTATCATTTTATAAATTCTTTGTTAGAATAATTTTTTAATATCGAAGATAACAGTTTTTTTATTTTCTTTATATATAATTATTGTCGCTACATATGACTCATTTTGGACTGGAGGAGCAATGAAAATCCACTCCCTCATTTTGTGGAAATAATTGCCTAAAAATAGGGTGAAAAAATATTGTAGAATATAATTATTTTTATTAATGAAGTGAATTCACATAATTTAAACAACCCCTTCTTAATTTAAATAAATTAGTTATTTGAAAATTTAAATATATACCAAAAGTATTTAAGAGTACTAATATAAATAAATTTATCCATAAAAAATAAAAATTAATGAAATAAATATAAATACTAGTTCTGAAATATAAAAAATAAAAATGAAGAGATAAAATAATTAATTTACTACAAATATAAAATCATTGATTAATAAAGAAAATATAAAAAAAGAGTATAGAGTCATTTTATATATATTGTTTTTTTTTCATAACGACTAAATTATTGATTGATATATTCAAAAATAAAAAAGATTAATTTGAATTTAAACATTTAAATAATAATAATTTAGTATTTAAAAGTAAAAAGAAAATCAGCCAATAGTTAATTTGACTTTTTTGTATAAATAAAAATATAAAATATTTTATTAGATTTTATAAATTTGTTAAAAGATTTAATAAGTTGTTATTAGTTATCATTAACTATATTAATATTAAAATTAGATAAATAAATAAAAGATAAAGAAGAATAAGTATGGAATATATAACCCATATTGTTTATATGACTTTTAAATTTTATTTTTTATTATTTAAATATATTTCATACATTTTTTATCACTTCTTCTTTTTCATTTTTATATAAATAAGAATCTTTATAATCTTGTAATTTTATATTTATTTTTCTAATAATTTAATATTTTATAAATTCATTCTATATAAATACATTTTATATTAAAAATTCATTTATTAAATCTTCATCATTTTTCTTCAAATTGAATTTTTTTAATATTTTATATAATTATACGTTATAAGTTTTAATTTTATCAAATGAAAAAACAGATTATAAGTCAATCTATAATAATTATCATTATTGTATTTCAAGGTATAAAAATTATGAATGTATCTTTACATTTCATGAAGAATTCAAGAAATAAATTAATAATTTGAATTTTAGTTAAATCACATAATAAAGTTATTACATAAAATAAGTAGTTTAAATTTTAATATTCCTTATAGATATATATCTTTTACCAATTACTGCAAAAGATATATAATTGAAATATCTAACTCAAAGATTTGTAGTTTGTTTACCAATTATATAATAATAACAAAATTCATCAATTTTAGATTAATTATTTTTATTTCTTAAAATATATATTTGAATTTTAATATTAGTTTATAATACTTTTCAAAGGGTTATATTATATAAATTATATGTAAAAAAATATTACATTTTAATTTTAGAATATAAAAATAAGTACATTAATTTGAAAATAAACTGAATATAACACATTCTATAATTTATTAAAATATAAAACTCAGAAAATTACACAAGTACATTTTGTTGTATCTTTATTATTAGTGTTAGGTTCTGAGGTATTTTCTGCGTTAAATTTTTTCCAACTTTCAACATTTGTAACATCTATTTTTTTATTAAATTTAACCTTCTTTCTTTTATTTTTATTTAATTGTTCATTATTTTTTTTCTGATGAATTAATTCATTATCTAATTCAATTTTAATATTTTCTTTATTAATATAATCATTTTCAAAAATTTTAGAAGAAGATTTTTTAGTAGGATGTATTTTTATTTTATTCTCAGAACTCATTAATTAAATTAATTTATATTTTACAATAAATTAAAATTTTATTTATTTTTTTCAAATTAAATTCAAATATCTTTGTTTCTTTTTACGACTTTCTTTTTTTTATAAATATCTTGGAATAAATTTTGTTTCTTTGGTTTTTTAAGACAAATAATATTTTTTTATTTTAAATTAATTTATATTTTATAACAATATATCTTTATTATTTAGATTTAACTAATTTTATAATAAATATTAAGTTTCTATTTTATTGAAGTTTAGTTTATTTTTTAATTGTTAATTAATTATATTTTTTTATTTATTATGAATTTATATCTTTTTTTAATATTTAAGTGAATTTAATATTTAATTCCTATTCATATTTAAGTTAATAAAAGTGATTATTTTTTTTAAATAAAAAAATGAATGATGAAAAAAAAGAAAATGAGAAAAAAGGTGTATTTATGTTAACTCCTTTAGAATGTATTATTATTAATAAATTAATTCAATTTGGAATAAAATTAGAAACCGAAGAAAATTTTTTAAAATCATTTGATTATGCCAATCAAATAAAAAAACAACAAGAAATAGAAAAAAGACAAAAAAGAAAATTGAAAACAATTAAATATAACACAATAAACTATTCTAATAATAAATTAAATATGATATCAAATAATAATTCAGAAAAAAGAAAAAGAACCAAAAACAACACCATTAATAATAATCAAAATAAAGATTCAATAATAAAAAAATGTGCTTTCTTTATTGAGGAAATAAAAAAAAATCCTTTATCAAAATTTTTTTTTAACACATCTTCAATTTTACCTTCTTTATCATTAATAGAAATAATGATTAAAAATAAGAAATATAAAAAATATCCAGAATTACAAGAAGATTTAAGAAAAGTTTGGAATTATTATTTTAATCTTTATAGTTCAAATCCCGAAATGTATAATAAAACTTTTCAAATATCTTATATTGCTGATAATATATATGAAAAAGTAGATAAAATAAATTTTATTGATGAAATTAATAATGAAAATAACAATAAAACAATGAATTATTCAAAAAAAGATTATAATGTTCAAAATATAAATAAAAATGATAATACTTTAATAAATCAAAATAATTTTGATTTTGAAAAAAATATGACTAATGAAGAGAAAAATGAATTGGGAAATGAAATTAGAAAATTAAATAAAGAAGAATTAAAAGGTATTATTCAAATTTTATCTGATAATTATTATGAAAGTAATACTAGTAATAGTCAATATTTTGAATTTGATATAGAAAAATTACCTACTAAAAAATTAAGAGAACTTGAAAAATATGTTCAAAGTTGTAAATTAAATAAAAATAGATATAATGAAAATAATGGAAAAAGAAATCAACCATCAACAAATGCTTCTTTAAATGAAGAATCGAAAATTGGAAAAAATAGAGTTCATGAATCTTTATTAAGTTCAGATTCTGAAAGTGAAAGTTTGTCTTATTAATTAAATTATATTTTTAATTATAATCACTGTATTTTTTTTTTCAAACAATAAAAAAATAAAAAAAATTGTATAAATATATGAGTAAAAATATAAAATCAAAAATTTTTGATATGATTAATAATTGAGTAATAAATAGTTAAATTGGTTATTTAAACAATTATAAATAAATAAATTAATCAAATGAAATGAAAATTTTTAAAAAAAAATAAAACATTTAAAATTGAATTGATTATATTCAAGTATAATAATCTTTATAATTATTTAGGATTAAATAATTTTTTTATTTATTATATTAATAATAAATAATCACTTGAGTTCCAGGATAATTACTTTTACATGGTAATCACAATTATAATAGATAGAAAATATGCATATTTTTGTTTAATTCCCCCAATATTACTGTTTAAATTATAATTTTTATTTTGATAATTTTTATATCCTTTATATGAATTATAATAGGATATATTTCATTAATACTTTTTTTATCAATATATTTTTTTATATTTGTGTTATTATTTTTTATTATACTATTTCCAGTTCCAGTTATGCTTGTAATATGAGTGTTATTAATAAAAAATAATTATCTTGTCTTCAGAATTAATCTTTTTATATTTATCTAAAATATCATCAGGAATTACTTTCTTATAATAATTATCAACACTTTTTGTTTTAAAACCTATTTTACTTGAATTTCTTTCCTCTTAAAAATTCATTTCTAATTAATTTTGATGAATCTTTTATTCCATCATTAGTAAAACTTATATAATCTAATTTAGTAATAGATAATTCTTCAATATGACTATTATTTGTTTTATATGTAGGATTATTATTATTATTACTTAAAGAAGCTCTTTTTTTTAATTGGAATAAAATTAATACTTTTTCTATAATTCAAAGCTGTTCATTGCAGGAATACAATTTTTAAATTATTACTATAAAATCTAATAAAAGTATTCCTATTATAATTTTGTTAATAATTTGAGCTCTTAATTTATAAACTTATATTTATGTAGATAAAAAAGTAATTGTCTCTTATTGGGTTATAATTCATAAAATATATATGAAAAGAATCTTCTAATCTCTTTCAATTGATGAAAATTTCATTAAAATAAAAGAAATATAACTTATAGAAATTCCTTTATCAAAAGATTTTCAAGATTTTCTTTTTCCTCATTTTTCATTGAATTTCTTAAAAAATAATTTAATAAAAAATTTCAATGAATATCATACGTCATCTAATATATTTAAAAATTCAAGAAATCAAATCAAAAGAAAGCAAAAAAAAATCATTTCAAAAAGTAAAAAATAACATAAATAAAGCAAAAACTTTATTAAATAAAAGAAAATGAAAAATTATCAAAAAAACTAAAATAAATGAATTTATAAATTATCGTAATAATATATAAGAAACCAAAAAAATAAAAGATAAAATAAAATGAGGTTTACAATATTAATTCCTGTAAGTTTGATTATTTTAGTATTATCAAATACCTCATTCAATAAAATATCAGAAAAAAAAGAAAAATCCTTAAATGCTTGTTTAAAATTAAAAAAACAAGCTCCTTTTCTTAATCTTAATTGTGAAAATATTCTTGAAAATAATTTATATGAACAAGAACGAAATAATTTCACAATTATTAAAATAAATAATTTAAGAAAAAAAGAAAATTTCACTCATAATTTTCGCACAATTTCCTTTGAAGATATAAAAGCAAATACTAAGAAAATCAATGCAACTGATGAAAAGAGATTAAGAAAATTAATAAAACAATTAAGAAATTAAGATTAAGAATTTAGGAAATAAATTAATATATGTTGTTTAGATTAGGATATATTTTATGAATCTATCATTAGAAAAAAAATATATATAATTTGTCCAGAAATTTTTTGTATGATATTCTTTAGATGAAACATTTATATATGGTTCAAGCTAATATTAAATCTTATATAATTTAATATATTAAGTGTAAAAATTTCTATTCAATTATAATATCTTTCTTAAATTTTTTATTTTTTCATTTCTTGTTTTAATTTTGTAAAAATGCATTTTTTTAATTTTGGCGATTTTTCTGAGATTTTATTATAATTATTTTGTAATTTATAATAATGTAATATTTATTTTTTACAGAAACAAAAAAAGAAGCATAATTAATTTTTTAATTTTAAATTTTAAAACTTAAATTAGAATTCATAAAATTAATTGAAAAGAAAGTAAAAGTTCAATTAATATAAATTTAAAAATCTTTTTTATTAAATAAAAAATAAAATCTTCCTCCAATTGTTAATTTTTTTTATTATATAATAAAATTTATACCCTTATTATTTTCACAAAAAAACAAAATAGAAAAAATAAAAATAAATCAAAAACCTAATTTACGTCAATTCCTCCATTAAAAAACAATGAAAATAAAAAAATAAATTAATTAATAATCCTCAATATTACTATTATATGCTTTAATTATAAAATTAGTAAATCCAAAAAATAAATAATTAAATTAAGTTTATTTATCAACAAATATAATATCATTTACTTTTTGGTGAAAAATTTAGAAAAGAAAATTGAATTAGAGATAAATAATTATAATTTTTTTAAATGAAAAACACTAAATCATTTTTCCTTATTTGACCTTAATTTTTTAAGCAATATTTTTTTAAAAAATTATTATTTTTAAAATTAAATAATAAAATTCAAAAATGTCTTATAAAAATGGCAATTAGTCAATTATTTTTTTTATCAAATAGAGGAGATATAATAATATTCAGAGATTTTCGAAAAGATTTAAGTAAAAAAATAAACGATACTTTTTTCCGGAAAGTAAATATCTATAAATCAGAAGAGATAACTCCTCCTATATTTAATGAAGAAGGAGTAAATTTTATTTTTTTAAAAAAAAATGAGGTTTATATTGTAATAGCAACATTAGATAATGAAAGTCCATTATATTATTTTTCAATTTTAAATACATTATTAAAAGTAATTAAAGATGAATGTGGAATTTTTTCAGAAGAATCTTTAAGAAAAAATTATCTTTTAATATACGAAATTATAGATGAAATGATTGATTTTGGATATCCTCAATTATCTTCAACAGAAGAAATAAAATCTTTTGTTTATAATAAACCTTATATAATGATGAATACAAGTATAATATCTCCAATAAATAATATTATTAATAGAGGAACTAAATCAAGTGAATATATTAAAAAACCAATAAGTCAAGTTATTGAGAAAAAAACAAATGAAATATTTGTTGATATTATAGAAAAAATTACTGTATTATATAATTCAAGTGGTTCACTTATTAATTATGGAATTGATGGATATATTCAAATGAAAAGTTATTTAAAGAATAATCCTTCTTTAGAAATTATTTTAAATGATGAAATTAAAATAGGTAATTCTAATCAAGATATTAATTATTCTAACTTTGGTTTTATTACTGATTGTAACTTTCATCCTAAAGTTCAATATAAAAATTTTGAAAGTACTAAAAAATTATATATTATTCCTCCAGATGGAGAATTTACTTTAATGAATTATAGAGTTACTAATGAATTTTCTCCTCCTTTTAAAATTTATGCTAATGTTGATGAAGAAGATTATAAAATAATTTTAAAAATTAAAATTCAAAGTAATTTTATTAGTAAATATTATGCTGGGAATATTACTTTAAAATTTAATGTTCCTAAAAATACAAATAATGTTTTTTGTCAAATTGAAAAAAAAAAAATAATTTCTAAAACTGATTATATTGAAAGTGAGAAAATGTGTTTTTGGAATATAGGGAAAATTAATGGTGCTTCTGATATAGAAGGTATTTTTTTTATTTCTCTTTCAGATAATAATATTAGGAAAGCTTGCAAAGAACTTGGTCCTATTACTTTAACTTTTGATATTCCTAATTTTAATTTGAGTAAAGTTAACATTAAACAATTAAATATTTTAACAAATGATAAAAAATATAATCCAAAAAAATGGATAAGATTATTAACAAAAGAAAATTCTTATGTAATAAGAATTGACTAAATAAAAAAATAAAATAAATTTTATTTAAATAATTATTTTTTATATTTTTTTCTTGGAGCTTCCAATCGTAATACATAATAATTTACAAGAGTTATATTATAATAAATTAATATTCTAATAAATAAGATTAAATAATAAATTTAAATCTTTTTTTGGGATCATTAGATTGAAATTAATAGGATTAATTACTTTATTAATTATATTAATTATTTTTTTAAAAATATAAACTTCATTAAGTAAAATTCAATTGAATTTCTTTTAACATTTATTTAAAAGAATTAACATTTATTTTTGTATGATTAAAGTTTATGCACAAATAATATTCATATCCAATTAATAATTTAAATAGAAATCTTATTTAAGGATTATTTGATTATTAATTGTTTTTAAATTTAAATAATAATACTTAATTTAAAGTTTAAAATTTTTAAATTAATATTAATAATATGTCTCGAATGAATGTAAAAAAAAAAATTTAATATCTCAATCTATGAATAATTCAAGAATTAACGATTCATATTCTATGGAATTAGATTTATTAATTAATCATAATAATAAAAAGAAAAATAATCAAACAATAAATTTAAATACTAGTACAAATCAAATTAATAAACAAAATAAAAAAATAATACATTCTCAACTTTTATATAGTCCAAAATATATTAATGCTGCAAAATTAAAAGAAACAATTCTTAATAAAAGTAAATCTCCTTCTTCTAAAATAAATTCTCCAAATAATTTTAAAAAAATAAGAACTTCTTCTATTGATTATTCTGATAATGGAGTTTTAAAAAATAATTTAAATTATTCGATAGTTTCAAACAAAAGAAATAAATTGAATTTAACAAATAAAAATAGGAAATTTATTATTAATGATAATAATAATTCTATTAAAAAATATAATGAAAAAGCAAGTTATATGGTTAAATCATCTTCTCAAAAAAATTTACAAATTAAAAAAATAAATGATAATTTATCTTCTTTAATATTAACAATAAATAAATTACCTTATAATGAACATATTACTTTTAATGCTAAATTTTCTGCTTATTTTTCAGCTTTAGAAGATTATATTAATTTAATAAATAATAAAGAAGAAAAGAATTTATTGGATAAAGTAAAAAATGGATTTAAAACAATTTTCAATGCTTTTTATAAATTTAATCAAAAATTAATTCTTTTAAATTCTCAATTTAAAAAAGATTTACAATCACACTTAAAAAAATCCCAAAAAAAAAAAAATAATTCATTAAAAAAAAGTAATAAATTAAATGATTCAATGGGAGTTTCACTTCAAATTTCAAATTTGAAAAAAACGTATTCAGCAATTCATTCAAAGAAAAATTTAAAAGACAATTCTAATTTTATGAATAATAATAAAACATCAATAATCAATTCAAAAACAAAAACTAATAATAATACAATAAATAATACTGATGATAATATAAATTTAAGTGATTTAGAATCTATAACTTTTTGTGATAAAATAGAAATGAGGCAAGTTAACAGTTATAAACATATTCCAAAATTAGATTTATCATCATTTAATAAAAAGAATTTTATTTATTCAAATTTTTTAAAAAAATTTAATAAAAAAGATTTATAATTACTAATTATTATTTTATTTAAAAAAAAATTAAAAAAACTTTAAAAAATTTTGAAAACTATTAAAAATGGTTAGAATACTAAAAAAAAATATTATAATTATATTTTCTTTAATTTTAATAAAAGTAACATTAAATGCAGAATGTACAATATCAGATTATAAACAATATTTTTCAAAATGTGATAAAAAAACAAATAAAAGAACAATAACAATATATAGAAATTCAGATTGTGAAGTTCAAAATGAATTAACATTAAATACAAGTAATCTTCTTTCATTATATTCCAAATTACCTTCATATGAAATTGATTGTGATCTAGAGTGTAAAGGAGGAGAAAAAATGGAATATGATCCAATAAATAATGAAGTTATATGTAAAAAATGTCCTAAAAATACATATAATTTAGGAGCTAATTATAAAGTAATTTCAAATTGGAAAGAATCAGATTTAAAAAAATTTACTTTTAATTGCTATGCTATTGATTATAGTGGATATAAATTGAATGAAGATTGTACTGGTTTAACTTTAAGTTCTGATAAATCTATGTTAGTAAGTGGAGAATTAACCGGTAAACAAATTAAATATTTTATTCAAGCCTTTTTTTATTTTAGTTCTCAAAATTATGGAAGAATTATTTTAAAATATAGAAAAGATACTAGTGAAAATGCTGGATATATTAATGGTAATTTAAAAATTTTTTTAGATTATAAAGTTATTAAAAGTGATTTTGATAAAAATACTGATTGGGATTTTATTTATCATGATTTTTCTCCTGGAGAACATGAATTAGTTTTTTTTTATTGGTATATTAAAGGTTATAATAATAATAATTATAAATTTTATATTGAACATTTTGAAATTATTGGTTTTGATAATCCTGAAAAAGAATGTAATTCCTGTGAAAATTCAATTTCAGATGAAGGAAGTGAAATATGTTATTCTTGTAATATGAATTTTTATTTTGATAATAAAAGTAAAAGTTGTATTAAATGTAAAGATAATGAATTTTCTATTCCACATTTATTTTTAAATCAATGTTATAAAAAAAAGAAATGTAATGAATTTGATTATGAAATAGATAAGATTGGAAAATGTGTTAATAATAAGAAAAATATAATTTTAGTTCCTATTAAACCTATTTATTGCAGTGATTATAAAGAAAATATTTTAAAAGAAGTACCTTGTAATATAAATAAAGCTAAGAGTAATGAAGAAAAGTGTAAAGATGGAATGTTTTTTTCAAATATTTTTAAATATGATTTTTATGAACATTTAATAAATGAATTCTTTGATAAAAATATTGGTTTTAAATCAAATGATAATTCAATATTTACTGGGAATTATATAGGTGATGAAAATGAGAAAATTCTTGTAAAAAATTTTAATATTAAAAATTTAGGATATTTAAAATTAAAATTCGATTTAAATTTAGATAAAGAAGAATCATTTATAATAAATATAAATTTAGAAAAAGAAATATTAACTGGAGTAAAGAAATTAGATATTGAAAAAATATATTCTTTAAAACCAGGAGAAAATTCATTAATAATGATATATGAAAGTAATTCAAAAGAATTAAAATTTGAAAATAGTTTAACAATAAAGGAAATAATAATATATGGAAGTGATTTATCAGAAGAAAAAATATTAATAAAATGTCCTTTTGGAACAATATCAAAAAATAAATGTTCAAAATGTGAAAAATGTTTAGAAAATGAAATACCAAATTTATCTCAAAATGAATGTATAAAATGTAAAAATGGATTAGCTAAAATAATAAATAATGAATATAAATGTGTTGAATGTCCTTCTTATACTTATTATGATGGAAATAATTGTTTATTAAATGAAGTCATTTTTCAAAATCAAAATAAATTAAGATTTAATCTATATCCAATTAAAGATTATATTAATAGATTATGTAATGATCAAAGTGGTTTATTATGTTATGATAATTCATTTATAGGTCCTATAAGTAAATATGATGATAAAAATATAAAAAATGAAAATCAAAGAGATTTATTTTTCATTTCACTTTTTGAACCAAAAACAATTAATATCAATGATTTTGTTTTTGATGAAGATAAATCTAATATAAAAAATGGACAAATTTTTGGTTTATTTAACATTGATTCTTTCGAAATTTCCAATGAACTTTTTAAAAATTTAACTTTTAAAAATACAAAAAAAAAGAAAAATTTAGGTGTATCCATTAAAAAAATAGATATTATAAATCAAGAAATAAATCGTTTAACAGAATTAGGTTTATTTATTGAATTTAATGAAGGGGATAAATGCATTTCAGATCCTAATAGAAATTATAAATCTTATTTATATTTAAAATGCAATAAATATGAAATTTCATCTCCTAAATTAATTAATATTTTAGATAATAATTGTACGTATGTTTTTGAATGGTTTTCACCTTATATATGTAAAAATTGTGTTGTTAAAGAGTTAAAAAAATATGAAAGAGGAACTTGTAAAAATGGAATTAGAAAAATAGTTTTTGATTCAAATAATGATTGTTTAATTTTTAATATTACAGGAACAAAATTAAAAGGATATGAAATTGATTATACTAATAATTTGTTAGATATTAATAATGATTTTTATAAAAATTTAATAGGAGACAATTTTAATAATTATTATAGGAATATTGCTGAAGTTACTTATGAAGGAAATGATTTTGATTTTGAATATATTGAAAGTAATATTTACAATCAAAAATGTAGTATTTTTGATGATATTGATGAACATTGGAAAAAATATTTATTTTTAATTCCATTATTATATTTTATTACTTTTATTGGTGTTGTGATATATTGCTGTAAATATAAAAAAATTAAAGATAAATATTATCAAAGGTTAAGTACTACTCCAAATAAAATTAAAAATACAAATTTGAATCATCTTTCAGAAGTTAAGGATAATTCTAATATTTAACTTTAATTTATTAATTATAATAATATATTAAATACTTTTCAATTGTTATTTATTCATTTTTTAATTTTTTTAATGCAATTTCTTCAAAGTTTGACTGAAATCAAAAGAATCTTCTTCTCTTTTTTTACTAATTTTTGTCTTAACTTCTCTCAATTATTAGATTTATCAATATAATCTTAAAAAAAAATTCACATTTTTTTCTCAATAAGTCTTCTATTAGAATATTTTAATCCTTGAGTATTTGTTCAATATTGAAGAATATTAGGAACATTTTAATAATCATAATAATCATTTTCTCCATTTATAATTATTCCTCTTAAAATTTTTTCTTCCATTTAATTATTATAAAAAATATAAATTAATATGAATTATCAAACACAAATTATTGAAAATAGAAGGCCAAAAAAAACAAGTCATATAAAAAATCTAAGAAAAAATAATGTAAGTGCATATAAAATAGAAATTCAATATGATAATAAAAACAATAATAATAATTCAACCTCATTAGAATTAAAATCAAATTACAATTCTTATTATAATAATAATAATAATAATAGTAATATTAATAATAGTAATAATTATAATAGTAATAATTATAATAGTAATAATTATAATAGTAAAAATAATAATATGATTGGTCAACTAAATCTTTATAACCCAAAAAAAACATCTGATAAAATAGGATATAATGCAGAAACTTTAAAAGTAAATAATGTAATAAATTATTCTTTTAAAGATGAATTTAAAAGTGAAAGAAAAATAATTAATAAAAATAATATAGAAATAGAAATTAAATCTCAATATAATTATAAGAAAGGAAAACATTTTCCTTGTTGTTTAGCTTATTTAATTTTATTCATTAATTTTATTCTTCCTGGAATTGGAACAATGATTGCAACTTCTTATATAACAGATTCAAAATTAAAAGCTGATTATTGTTGTTCTGGATTTTTTCAATTAATTATGAGTATTTTATTAATTGGATGGTTTTTAGCTTTATGTCATTCTTGTTTTTTTATAGGAGCTTCCCAATCAAATTTAAGTTTTGAAGCTTATTACGATAAAATGAAAAATTGATTATTAAATGTTAATGTTAATTGTTTAAATTTTTATTTTTTTTGTATTTGAATATTTATTTATATATGATTTTTTATGATTAGTTTTTATGAAATAAAAAATTTCAATTAATATATAAATAAACATTAATAATAATTTAAATAATAATTTTTTGAATTTTTAAAAAATTTAAATAAATGAATTTTTCTAATACAATATCATATTCAGGTTTATGTGATTTTTCTCCAAATTCAACATTTCTTTCAATAGTAAAAAATACATCATTAATAATATATTCAACATCTACATTATTAATAACTCACAAATTTTCATTCCCTAATCAAATAACTCAAATATCTTGGTCACCTGATTCAACCTTAATATTAATATCCTTTTTTAAAAATGGCTTATGTGAAATTCGTTCTGTAACAAATCCAAATTGGATTTGTTCAATAAATCAATCTCAAAGTGGAATAATATTTTCTAGATGGACTCCAGATAGTAGAAAAATAATAATTACAAATGATTTTAATGTTAGATTATCAATTTGGTCTTTAATAGATAAATCTACTGTGTATATCAATGGTCCTAAAAGTGAAAAGAAAGGAATTTCATTTAGTTCAAATGGTTATTTTATGGCTTTAGCTGAAAGAGATAATTCTAAAGATTTTATTGGTGTTTATTTTACTGGAGATTTTTCTTTGGTTTCCAGATTTAATGTTGATACTTTTGATTTAAATGATATTTCTTGGTCAAAAGATAATACTTCCATTGTTGTTTGGGATAGTGATTTAGAATGTAAATTTTTAGTTTATAGTCCTACTGGTAATTTGATTAAAAATATTCAACCTTATAAATATGGATTAGGTATTCAAGAAGCTAAATTTTCTTTAAATTATCATTATTTTTGTATTGGATTTAATGATGGATTTATTAGATTATATAATTCTATTACTTGGAATTTTATTTATGAATTTACTCTAATATTAATATTTTACAAGAAGATTCTTTGATTAATGTTTTTAAAGAAGAAGAAATTAAAGGTAAAAA
>JAJJLU010000905.1:0-14457 GCA_023807065.1 Isotricha intestinalis
CATTGATTCTAATTTATTAAAGGAATTAATAATACTCTATTCTCATTAATTATTATTTGTTTTTTAAATTTTACTTTTTATCAAATAATTCATATTTTTTAATTTTTTTATTATATAATTAAATCTTTTTCAAAATTTTTGTTAAATTTTTTCTGTTCATATTTGCATATTTTTTGTAAATTGAGTATCCTTTAATTATTTCTGCAATTCCTTGTTTTATTAAAATCTTCTCCATACCTTATTATAACAAAAATTATTAAAACATATAAAAATCTGAATTTTAAAAAAAACGTGAAACCAAAAATAACCTTTTAAATAAACTAAAAAAATAAGAACATATCCTCATCTTGCTTAAAAATAGATAATTTAAAATAAATAAAAGATAAATTATAAGTAGGAAAATCAATTATAATAAATCAATATAGTAACCAAGAATTTATTAGAACAAATACATTTTCAAAATGTGAAATAAACTCTCAAAAAAAAAATTAAATATAAATAGGAAAAGCTAAAAGAAAGATTCAGTTTAATTCCTATTTTTTTAAAAAGACAAAATATTGTTTAATAATAAATATTTTTATTGAGTTAAATAATTTTTGTCTTGAAAAATCAAAGATAATAATATTATTTTAGAAAATATTTCTAATACAAGTGATTTATGATATTGAAGTTGTTGAAAAAGAGAAATAATTTACTTCTCAATCAAATGTCAAATAACACAACAACAGCAAACCAATTAGAATTTTAATATTTTTTTTTCTTTTTATATAATATTGAGTAAGATAATAATTAATTGGAGTTAAATTACTCATAGAAATATCATCTTCAATGGTTGATATTTTTATCATAAATTTAATCTAATTTGGAATGATTTAAAATTATAATTTTATTATTATATTTTAATATAATTCTTTTTCTAACTTTTTTCTTTCAAATTTATACAAATTATCTTTTTTTTTCATTTTTTTTCTTTTTTCTCCTTATTTTCATTTTCATATTTTTTATTTTATATTTCATATTTCATATTCAATTATCTTCTGGGTTTTTATTTTCATAAGTCTTAAGTTGATATTAAATTTATTTGGTTGTTTCATATTAAAAAATATATTTTGCCCTTTAGATTTTTCTTTTATTTTTAAAAGAAATATATTAGTTAAAACAGGGGATAAAGATTTTCTTTATTTTTATTATTCATATTTAATTATTTTAATATTAAAAAAAATGAAAACCAAAATTAAAATCAAATATTTTTAAATAAATTATATTTTCTTAAGTATTAAATTAATCTCCTTTATATTTAGGAACTTTATCAATAATCATTTTACTATATGTATTATAATATTCTTTAATTTGATTTTTAAGATTTCCATAGTGTAAAATAACAAAAATATCAACACATAAAACAATTACAGTTAAAGTTGAAAAAGTTTCTCCAAATAAAATCATAAGAATACAAAAATATAATATGTTATAATCAGCATTTTCTTTCATTTCTATTATATCATTAATTTTATTAACACCTTTTAAAACATATTCTTCAGTTTTCTTTATTTTTTCTTCAGGATTTTCAGAAGAAGAACAACAACAATTTCCTTCTTTACAACAAGGAATATCTAATTTCTTCATAATAATAGAGAATAAAATTGTATAAAACATTAATGTTAAACATAAAGATATTAATTCTGTTTGGTAATGTCTTAAATAAAGATATGTTAAATTAAAGCATATTAAAAAACATATTGTTTCTTTTGGCTTTTTCCATAAATCTTTTCCACAATTACATGAATCTGACATTTTAAAATATATATTTTTATAATAAAATGATTTAACAATTATTTTTTATATAAGAATTAATAAAAAATATATTTTTAGATTGAATTAATTAAACAATTTTTCAAATTATTATCTAAAAAAGAAACATAACCATTTATTAAAGTTATATTACATAATATTTGATTTAGACTATCATCAGTATAAAAAACATAATTATTAATATCATTTTCTCCTAAAAACTTAAGTAATTTATTTTTATCAAAGCATAAATTACAAACAAATAATTCAGATAAATATCTATTATTATCATCTTTCCCTAAATTATAAATAGAGACAAGGAAAGGTTCATATAAACTAGAAGTAGGAATTTTAAAAGAAAAAGTATCAGTTTTTCCTTTATGTAAAATATTACCTTGCATAGTTTGATTAAATGTAGAATAATTATTATTATTTATTGAATTATTTCCTGTAAACTGGGAATCATTTTTAATATAAAAATTTTGTACTGTTTTAGCTTCACTTCTATTATTAACAATACTATTATTTATACTAAAATTACTATGTAATTGAGAAGGATTTTTTTTTATTTCATCTTGTAATATTTCCAATTTTGTTTTAAAATATTCAGTGTTAACATTTTGACCACCATATCTACCTAAATTTAAATAATATGCTTTTTCATAACAATTGATTAATTGATTATACTCTTTTTTTATTTGATATATTTCAGCAAGAAATTCCAATATATTAGACATTTTTCTTGTTAGTTTATTATCTTTATTAACTTCTGAGTTTTGTTTTTCTGTTTTTTCATTTCCCCTATTTTCTAATAAATCTAATGATTCATTTGCATATAATTCTGCTTTTTCTATGTCATTATTATATAATTTTAATATTGCATAATAAAATTTTGAACAGGCAAAATTATAATTTGGTAATTTTAAATATTTTTGAACATCCATTATTTCTTCTAAATTTTTTTCTCCATCTAAATAATTTTTTTCATATTTATATAAGATATTAAAATTAGCTTCAAGTAATATTAATTTTAAAGATAAAGGATAATATAATTTTTCTATTAAATTATTTTCATCTTTTAACATTGATTTTAATTCTCCAAAAATTTTTAACTGGAAATCTGAAATAACTAAACCAATATCAATGATATTTTTTGCTTCTTGAATTAAATTTATTTTAGTTAAATCATTTGAATATTTAAAAATTTCTTTAATTAAATCATCAATAACTATTATATCATCTTTACTTAATGTTGGATTATTTGATTTTGAAATATGCATTAATTCATTATAATAAGCTCTACAAATTTTATAAAAATCTTTATATGTATTATTTGTAAATGGTGATTTTGGAATTTCAATATTTTGATACAATTTATTTTCTTCTTGTTGATTCATTTTTAAATAAAATTTTAAATATAATAAAATAAAAAATAACTTATATAAATTTTAATTTAGTTCACCAAAAAAAAATTTTTAAATCATAAATTTCGTATTAATAATATTTTTTCTTTGGGTATGAATTATAAAAAATTGAAGATTTATTTTTCTTTTTTGGAAAAGAAGAGTAATCACCAACTTTATCAATAGCATTTCCTAATCTATTAATTTCATTTGCATAAAAAGTACTATTATACTTACCTGAAAATTTATCAAACCAATTACTGAAATTATAAACAGCCTTTTCATAAGGAGTTTTCTTTAAATTATTATTACTTAAATTAAAATCAAAATTTAATGAATTTGATTTTTTACTTTTAAAATTAGAAATAGTATTTGACAAATTATCATTTAAATTAAAATTCGTTTTATTTAGTCTCATTGAATTAACTAATTGATTTGTAGAAACAGGTTGATATTGTTTATCAAAAGAATTAATTGAATTAAAATTAGTTCTTCTATTAATACTAACACTTCTTAATTTATCACTATTATAATTTGTATTTGATTGAATTGGAGAAATTTTTTTATATGTTATTTTTTGAAAAGGAATAATATTATCATTCATTCTATTAATTTCTTGAAAAAGAGAATAAATTTTATTTAATGAACTTCCAGGAATTGTACTTTTAAATTTATCTAAATTTTGATTTGTATTGTTTTTATATGTATTATAAAAATTATTTGAATTTTCCATTTTATATGTTGAGAAAAAATCAGAAGATTTTTGATAATTAAAATTATAATTATATCTTAATGCATTTGGTTCTATCATTTCAAATAATTTTTTTAATTTTTCATCATGCATTAATTTATCTATTTGGTAATCATTTAATGAAAAATGAATTTGATCATCTAATTCTTTATGTTCTTGATGCTTTTTTTTAATTAAATCTATTTTTGAATAAATTTCTTTGAAATTTTCACTTGTAAATTTTGGAAGTTTAGCTTTATTTGTTTCTTCTTTTAATTCTTCTTTTTTTTCTTCTTTTTCTTCTTCATTTTTAATTTCTTCTTTTTCATTCTCTTTAGTTTCTTCTTTTATATTTTTATTTTCTTCATTTTCCATTTATTATTATATTTATTATTTAATTTATATTTCATATTATATTTTATAAAATGGTTTAAAAAACAATTTTAATAGATTTTCATTTACTCAATTGTATTTTAAAAATTTTTTATTCTTAATTTTATTTAAAAATGTTATTTTCAAATTCCTAAACATTTTATTTTATTTATTCTTTATATTTACAATTAGTTTAGAAGTTAGATTTCCAATTTTTTAGAAAAAGAATTTTTATTGAAAACATCAAACATTGAAAAAAATAAGAATTTTTTTATACTCTAAATTCTATATAAACAATTTAATATTTATCTAATTACTATTAACTTCAAAAAGTATATTTAATTATATTTATTTATGAATATAATAATATCATTAATTTATAAATTAAAATATTTTACAATTTTAAATTAGAGTTCGGGTTATTTTAAAATTTTGGTCCTTTTATTTCACATATTTATAATAAAAATTAAAGAAAAATATTTATCTTTAAGAATTTTTCTAATCATTTACTAATCTTTATTTGTTTTTATTTCATTATAAATAATAATATTAGATAAATTTAAAAAATTAATTATATAATTTTGAATTATTTTAAAATAATATGATGGAAAATAGAAAATCATTTCCAGAAGGGAAAAAAGAAGAGATAGCTTTACATTATTATATAATGGATCCTCCAACTTTGAATTATTTAATTAATCCTTTAAATGGTGGTTATGATAATTTAATCAATATAGAAGATATTATAAAAATGAAACTTAAAATGAGAAGTAAAGATAATTTACAATTAAAATTTACTGAACTTTCAAATAGTACAAATTGCTTTCAATTAAAGGAAAATTTAGATGTTTTTTTTTGTGGAGATAATTTTTTATTTTTATGTATTCTTACAAATAATACTTCTCATCAAATCATTTTTAATGGAATTTTGGTTTATAATGAAAGTAATGATAAAAGGGAAAAAATTAATATTGAAAATGTAAAATTACCCTCTGAAAATACATTACAAAATAAAGAGAGTATATATTTTAATTTTAAATTAAATAATGTTGATCAAGATTTAAATATTCACATTAAATTTACATATCAAAATGTAATTATTGAAAAAAATCATTATGAAATATTAGGCAATGGTTTATTTAATAAAAATTTTAAAATTAAATTACAAAAACCTTTTGAAATAGAAAGTCAATTTTATCATTATCAAATGGAACAATATTATTTGAGGTTAAATATTAAAAATAATTCTAAATTCCCTATTATTATATTACAAATTGATTTATTATCTTTTTCTGAAAAGATTATTTTTTCTAAGAAATATAACGATAATTTTTTTCTAGACAGAAATGAAGAAATTAGTTTAATTTTCCAAATTAATACTATTGATAATTTTCAAGTTTTATTAAAAGAAATATATTTTAATTTAAAAATAACATGGAAAAAATCTGGTGAATTAAATGAAAGAGACTATTCATTAAAGATAATTAATAATTTACCATTATTCAATCAAAATTTTATTTTATCAGTTAAAGAAAAACCAAAAGATAAAATCAAAGTTAATTCAATATTTAAAATAATATTTACATTTAAAAGTAAATCAGATTTTGAAAATATTGGAATTCAAGTAATACAAAATTACCAAGAAAAAGAAATTGAAATTTTAAATATACAAAATAATTTATTTTCATGCAAAAAAGACGAATCAAAAGATATTACTTTTATTTGCAAAAATTTTTATACAGGAATAATATTTTTCCCTACAATAATTTTTACTTGTGATATAACAAAAAAATTTAATAAAATATTAGAATTTGAATGTGAAGATGAAGGAGAATAAAAGTTAAAAACAAATATATAAAAAAACTTAAAAAATTAAAGGAAGGTATATATTTAAATTATATTTATAAATTGTATAAAATATACAAAATAAAAAAATTTCTAAAAATTATTAATTAAATAATTCTTAAAAATTAAATGATTTTTCACAGTCCAAAAAGAATAAGACGTTCAATATCACAAAATAAATCTGAATTAGATGAAGAAATAATTCAATTATATCAAACTGTAATAAAAAAACAACAATTAGGTTATACATTAGAAGACTTACTTCCTCACAATGATGAAAATTTTAAAATTATTTCTTATATAATGACAAAAATTATTAAAAATGATAACGAAATATTTTTAATAAAATTATATTTACAAAACTTAAAAAAATTTATTTCTATTTTCAAAGACACAACAACACCATTAAAAGATCTTTTAGAAAAAATATCTGATCAAATAATTGTTGAAAATATATGTATTAATACTATGGTTTGTAAAACAGGAGATAAAGGAGATAAAGTTTATTTACTTTTAAAAGGTAATGTTTCTGTTCTTTTACAAAAAGAAATTATAGTTTCAATTTCTAAAATTGATTATCTTTGTTATTTAGTTAAATTACATTTATATCAAGAAAATGATTTAATATCAAGAATATTAATGGTTAATAGAGAAAAATATGGTATTGATGAAAGAGAATTAAATATGTTATTTTCTATGTTTCATTTATATAAATTTTTTATTGAAAATAAAATAAAAAAAACATTTACTTTATTTGGTTATTTCTATGAATCAAATAATTCAATAAAAGAACAAATTAGGTATAAATTTGATTTACCTCCTGAAAAAGTTCTTCATTTAGGAGGAATGGATGATTTTATGATGAATGAAATATGGAATTTTTATAATATATCTTATGATAGTATAATTGAAAATTATAATAAAACAAATTTAGAAAATTATGAAAATTTTATTAATAATAATAATAATGAAAATGAACAAAATAATAATATTAATAGGAATAGTTTAACAACAAAAAGAGTATCATTAAAGCCAAAAATAATAAAAGGAAATAATACAAAAATACCAATAAAGAGAAAATCTTTAGATTTAATTATAGATGAAATTTTATCAACTCCTTCATTACCATATGAAGTAGTATATAATATTGATAAAGAAAATTATCAAAAAAGATTTATTCCAAATAAAATAGAAAAAAGTGAATTAGTTGATTTTAAATTATATGAATATATGGAAATTACTACTTTAGGTGAAGGAGATATTTTTGGAGAAATTGCTTTACAAAATTCTTCAAAAAAAAGAACTGCTACTATTATTACTACAGAAAATTGTGTTTTTGGTACTTTAACAAAAAATTTATATAATTTTTGCTTGAGGAGTACTCAAGATAAATTAAGAAATAATCTTATTCAATTTTTTTTAAATGGTCCTATTTTTAAAGGAGTTAATCAAACTATTTTTGAAAGTAAATATTATAATTGGTTTATTAAAAGAAAATATAAAAATAAAAAAGTTTTATTTAGACAAGGTGAAAAAAGAGAAAGAATTTTTTTTATTATAAAAGGAGAAGTAGAATTAAATACAAAAATGTCTTTTCCTGAAATAAATAAATTAATTGAATATAATAAAATTGATAGTAATGATATTCAAGCAAGGAAATATTGTTATGAATCAACAGATTTTGATAAATATTATAATGATGAAGTTCAAAGTTTTAAATTAGGATGTTTTAAAGATAATGAAATAATAGGATTAGATTATTTTTTAAAAGATGGAAAATTTATTTGTGATTGTGAAATTTATTCACTTTCTTGTTCTGTTTTTGAATTAGAAGAAAATTTATATCAGAATTTATTAAATGATTTCCAATTAAGAAGTAATATTGAAAAATTAAATGATCAAAAGAAAAAAATTTTGTGTCAAAGATTAATAAAAATAAGAGATACAAAAATTGAAAATGAAATTAGTAATATTAGAATTTCAAATAGAGGTAATAAAATGTTTTTTAGAGAAAATAGAATGAAAAAAAGTAATTTATTAATTTCTTTAATGAAATCTGCAAAAGTAAGAAAAAATATTAAATTAAGTAAATTACCTGAATCTGAAATAATACCTTTTAATTATCAATCAAATAGAAAAAGTATTATAAGTAGAAATATTATTTCAACTAAAAATACTAAAAACAATTATTGTACATTTTCTGCTGATAGAGATAATTTAAAAATAAATTCTTTTTCAATTAAAAATAATTATAATTTTCCTTTAAAAAAAAATCCAAATAATAGTAATAGTGTTCTAAATTTAGATGAAAAACCAATTTATAGTTTTACAAATTTAAAATTTTTTAAAAGAAAAAATTTTTCACTTTCAGAAGCAAAAAATATATTAAATAAAAAGCCCTTATTAAGTTTAAAAGCTTTAAGAACAAAAGAATTAATATTACCTAAAGGTAATAATATTAAAGTTATTAAGAAAAGATATAATGAAAAAAAATTATTAAATAAAGAAGAAGAATTTTATATGACACATAGTCATGTTTTTTCAAAGATTTTAAAATCTGAATCTATACAATCAAGTAAAAATTTAATTACAAATATTGTTGATGTTCTTGCTTTAGATAATTGGGCTGAGAAACATTATGAAAACCCTCAAAAAAAAAAAACATACATTCCAAAATTAAAAATAAGAAATAAATCCTTTAATATAAATATATAAAGATAATTCTAATTTTAAATTATATATATATGAAATACTTTATTTTTGGTAAAAACAACAATTTTATAATTTAAATAAAGTTTAATATTTTATAATTATTAATTATTGGAATTATTTTTTTCACTATTTTTTCTAAATTATATTCTTAATTCATTTAATCAATCAAAAAATATTTTTTATTTTCATTAAATTAAGTTTTTTTAAATATATTAAAAAAAATATTAGGAAAAAATAAAATAAAATTTGTATTTTTATGTTATTTATTAAAAAAATTGTTTGATAAAGTCCTTAATTTAATTTATCTTTATAATCTAAAATTTCTTTTCCACATTTTGCAATAATTTTTCTAATATCATTATCATAATCAATATAAAGAATATTTATTTTTTGTTCTAAAGTCATTTCACTATTCATATTTTTTTTATCTTCATCAATAATTTTTAAATAATCAAATTCTTGATCATCATAGAAAAAAATAAAAGGACCATATTTTTTATTTTTAAATAAAGAGTCAATTTGATATTCATTTCTAAGTAAATATTTAAATTTTTCTTTTTTTTCTTTTTCAAAAATATGAAGTAATTTATTATTACATAAACTAAATTTAATAATTTCAAAAGCTCTTTCAATTAGGTTTTTTTGTAATTTTAACTTTTGAGAAATATCTTTAATATTATCTTTGGATAAAGTAAATTTATCATAAATATCTTTTGATTTAATTTCTTTATCATTACCCATAGATTTTAAAATATTATCTAAAAATTTATTTTTTAATAAAAGTTTAATAATAGTATAATCTCTCATTAAAATAAATTGAATATCAGGATCTTCAGTAGTAATTTCAATACATTCATTATTTTTATTAAAATAATTATAAATTTGTTCTAACATGAAAGTTCCATATCCTTTTCTTTGGAAAGGAGTTAAAATTAAAAATTGACTTATCATAGAACAATATTTATATAATTCCATATGAAAATTTCTAAATGAACAAAAACCAACTGAAAACCAATTTTTATGATTTTCTTTTTTTCTTATTATTGGAAAGAAATAACCCCAAAAATTAGTTTCTAAGGGAATAAAACTTGCCGCATCAATAAAAAAAGTACAAAGAGATTGAAAATTAATATTTTCTTTTATAAAATCATCATTTAATATATCTATATAATATATTTCTTTTTCATCTTCTTTATATATCATTTTTCCTTTTATTTTTTCTATTTCATTTTCTTGCTTTAATTTTTCTAAAAATTCATTTTCATCAGTTAAATAACAATCTTTATAATGTTTTTGAAATATTTCTTCTAAATTATCTTTAAATTTTAATGCTTTATCATATATTATTTTAATATGTGGAGTAAAAAATTTTGGAGTTAAACTTATTAATATTTTTAATCCTTTATATCCACTTATTTTTTCATTTGGAAATAATTGTAAAGAATATTTTGGTTGGAAAGTATTTTCAAAATTTAATTCTTGAAAATTTTTAAATTCTTCTTTTGAATGAATTATTTTAAAATATATAGAATTATTAGCAGACACTGAACAAGTTAATTGTTCTGATTTATTTTCTTCTATATCTTTTTCTTTATTTCCTTTATTCTCTTTTTTTTCTGAATTATGTGATTTAACAGGAGATTTTCTTTTAAGATTAATTTCATTATTATCAGCGCTCATTTTTTTATAAAAAATTTAAAATAATAATTAAATTTAATTAAAAAACAATTGTGTTAATAAATAAAAAATGGATGAACAAAATAATGATTGTGGTGAAAAAGAGGAAGAAAAATCAAATAAAAAAGTTTATATTGATAAAAGTAAAGCAGGAATAAAAATTGGAAATTATATATTAAAACATGATCCTATTGGAGAAGGAACATTTGGAAAAGTATATTTAGCAATTGATGATAAAAATAAATTTTATGCTGCGAAAAGTATAGATAATTTAAGATTAAGAAATTTTAGTACAAAACAAAAATTTATAAGAGAACTTTGTTTATCACATAAATTAAAAAATGAACATATTATTAAACTTCATGATGTAAAAAAAACTAAATCTCATATTTATCTTTTTTTAGAATATTGTGATGGAGAAACATTAGATTCTTTTTTAAAAAATTATATAAATTTATTTAATCATTTTATTTCAATGGAATTAATTCAGTATTTTACAAAGCAAATAATTGAAGGATTATATTATATGAATAAAAAAAAATGTGTTCACAGAGATTTAAAATTAGAAAATATAATGCTTTCATATAAAATAGATTCAAATATTAATAAAAGTAAAACTCATATGAGTTCAATATTAAATAAAAATGAAAATGAAATAATAAAAAATTTACCAGTTGGAGTATCAATATATACTTTTAATTGTTTTCATCAGCAAACAGAAATTCCAAAATATTATAAAGAGGAGAATTTAAAAAATGAAAAAAAATTTATAGAAACAGTAAAAAATTACATAATTAAATTAATAGATTTAGGATTTACAAGAGAAATAGAAGAAGAAGAAAATACAAAATCTTTTTGTGGTTCGCCGCTTGAAATGGCTCCTGAAATTTGGGATTTAAAATATAATAAAGGTGAAAAAAGTTATAATTATGATTATAGAGTTGATTTATGGTCTTTAGGAGTTGTTTTATATAAATTAGCTTTTAATAATTTCCCTTTTATTGGACAAGAATTTAAAAAAATATATTATAATATTTTAAAAGGTGATTATTATATTCCCAATAATGATTTTATATCTATTGAATTTATTGATTTAATAAATGGATTATTAAAATTAAATCCAAATGCAAGATATAATTATGATATTTTAATTAATCATCCATTTATTAATAAAGATTTTAAAGATTTAACTATATATGAATTTAGAAATAATAATCCTTTAGATTTAAATTCAAATGATTATCAAAAAACTTTTTTGCCAAAAATAAATTTAATTAAAGTAAATATTAGTTGTTTAAAAGAAGATGATGATGATAATGAAAATGATGATAAATATATTCAAGATTTATTTATTGATGATAAATGTACTATTATTGAATATTCTACTATTTCTGAAGATATGAATAATGGTTGGGTATATACTAGATTAAATAATTATTTAGAAGAATTTTAAAGAATATTTATTATATAGTAAATTATATTATTATTTTTACGTTTTAACAATTTTTTATTTTTTTTTCCCAAATAATTAAAAATGAATAATGAAGAAAATATTAAAGTTCAAGATTCAATAAAATCTCATTTAACAGAGTCAAAAATAATAAATTCTAAATTAAATATTGATATTCCAATAAATACATTATATAATTGTTTAGTAAATAATCCTTCTTTAGTAAATACAATTGATAATAATGGAGAAACAATATTATCATATGCAATAAGAAAAAATAAAGAAGAAGTTTTTGAGTTAATAATGACATCTCCAATTTTAGATTGTGAATTTTATGATAGAAGTGGAAATTCATATTTAAGTATTGCAGTATTATATGAAAGAGAAAAAATGATTTTTCCACTTATTGAAAAAGGAATTCCTATAAATATGACTAATAATGATGGTAATACTTCTCTTCATATTGCTTATATGATTAATAATGAAAAAATTATTAAAAAATTAATTGACAGTAAAATTGATGTTAATATTAAAAATAATCAAGGAAAAATTGCGAAAGATTTTCTTGAAAATTATGCTGATGATAATTATAAAAAAAATCAGAATAATAATAATGAAATTAATAATGAAAATAATAAATCTGTTCATTCTGAAAAAGAAAAAAATCAATTAAATTTAAGTTTAGCAAATGTTGGTTTAAGTTTATTATTAAGTCAAAGAAAAAAAAAAGATAATAGGAATATAAAAGGTTTAATTACTATAGGAGATACAACAGCTACAAGTCAAAAAAATTCAATTGTTTATGGTAATACTGAAGAATGTGGTTCTTTTGTTAGAGAAAATTCAATTATGAGTGATATATTTGATATGAATAGTCTTGAAATTCAAAAAAAGAAAAACAATGATAAAGTAATATATAATAATATTAATTATGAAAATGATAAGAATAAATATAATGAAGATAATGATAAATTGAATTACGGTAATAAAAGTATTGAAGATGATGATTTAATTAATATTAAATCAATTGATATTAAAAAAAATATAAATAAAAATAATATCTTTCAAAGTAAAAATGAAAATAATAATAAAGAATCAATTAGTATAAAAAGTAGTGTTGATATTAATGAAAATGAACAACCAAATTTAATAGCAATTGGAGAATTTGATTTTAATGAAGAAAATAATAATAATAACAATGTTGGAATAAGAAAAAGTTTAACAGAACAAATAAAGAATAATTCAAATAATTTAGAAAGAAATAATCAAGAAAAAATAAAAACTTTATTTTCACAAACAATATCAAATGATAGTATTAAAGAGGTTTATAATATAGAAGAAATGATAAAAGATAAAAATGAAAAAAATCAAAATTTCCATATAGCATTAAATTCTATTCAAAACAATAGAATAAGTGATTTAAAAAGTATAAATGAAAAAGAAAAAGATAAAGTAGAAAAAAAGAATTTAAAAAATTTTTTATCCTCAATAGGAATGGAAGATTATTATTTAAATTTTATAAACAATGGTTTTGATGATATAGAATTAATAATAGCTCAAACAAAAAATGGAATTGGAATAAGTGATAAAAATTTAAAACAAATAGGAATAAATTTACCAGGTGATAGAGCTAGAATTCTTTTAAAAATTCAAGAATTAGCAAATAATTTTCCTTTTAATTTACCTAAAGGTGTTTTTTATAACATTAAAGATATTACTAAAATTAATGTTGATGAAGATATATATATTTTAAAATTAAAAAATTGGTTAAGTGGAATTAAATTAGAAAAATATTTAGATAATTTTATTAACGGAGGTTATTATAGTTGTGATTTATTATTATTACAAATGGAGTCTAAACATCCTTTAAATAATGAAATTTTAGAAAAAGATTTATTTATAGATAAACTTGGTCATGTTCAAAGAATTATGAATAAATTAATTGAAGATAGTAAATCTTTTAAAAATAAATTAAAAACTTCAATGCTTATTTTTGATAAAACTGGAAATGAAAAAAATTGTGAATGTAAAATATTTTAACATAGTCTTTAATTAATATTTTCTTTATATATCTTTAGATTATAAAAATTAAAATTTCTTTCAATATATTTTTCTATTAATATAATTATTGATTTTTTTTATTCTTTTTCCAACTTATTTGATTCATTGATATCATATTTTGTATCAAAAATATATTTTTAAAATAATTATATTATAAATTACTTTGGGATTAAATAAGACCTTTGTTAACATTTTTTTTTTAATTTCTAAATATATTCTTTTAATATTGAAAACTCTTTTTCTTTACAAGATTGTTAATTGAAAGTTAAAATCAAATTTTAAACAAAAAAAAAAATAATTTAAAAAAATTATAAAAAATATTACAAATTTATATTTTTTTAAATAAAACAAGGTTTTCACAAGAAAATTATTAAAAATAATAAATAAAAATTGAATTGGGGATTGGGGATTGGGGA
>JAJJLU010000906.1:0-14445 GCA_023807065.1 Isotricha intestinalis
TCCCCAATCCCCAATCCCCATTTTCATAATGTTAAGCTTTTTAATCCTTTTAACAAATTATTAATTATTTCTTTTGAATTTTACAATTTTTAATCAAATATAAGTAAATTTACATAATTAATTATTTTTATAAATATATAAAATCTTAATTTTAATGTCCATAATTGAGAATCCTTCAAATTTCATTTATTATGGAATTAAATATAAAAAATTATTTAAAAAAGAAGAATTAAAATTTAAATGGGGAAATAACCAAATATCAGATTTAAAATATGAAATAATAGGAAAAGATAATTTAGACAAGGAAGATTCAACAATAGTTTTTTATTTTCAGAAAAATTCAGACACAAACATTTTAGAAATAATAAATAAAAATAAACAAATAAAAGAAACAATAATGTCTAATTTTCTTTTTAATATTAAATTATTAAATTATTCAGAAATAGAATTATCAGATTATGAGCAATTTAAAATTTATAAACAATTCATTGATATTATTTCACCTTCATCAATAGAATTAAAACAATTATTATATGATAATTGTAGAAACGGAATAAATTTAGAAACAACTGATTTTATTTTAATTTTAGAACTTATTGATTATTATAAAGGTGTAAATAATAAAATAGTTTCAACTCTTTTTTCTTCAATTCCTAAAAACAAAAATCAAATAATAAATAAAGTTGAATTATTTAATAATAAAGAAAGATATCTTAAATTAATTAAAGAATATCAATCTGAAAAATATAATATTTCTAAATTTAAATCTGATAATAATTTAAAGGAAAAAGGAATAGTAATTATGATGATTTATTTATATATTTGTTTAGATTTTAATAAATTCATGAATTATTATTCTTTAAAATTTGATAAAAAAAATAAAAAAGTGTTTACAAAGAATAAAACACTTGAAAATATATTTATAAAAGAAAAACTATTAAAGGAAAAAAACTTTGAAAAAATAAATCGTATGTTGAAAAATTGTAACTATTTTGAAAATTATATATTTTTACTTAATGAATGTGTTAAATTGAGTAAAAAAAAAATTCAAATAGAAATGAAAGATGAATATAATATATCAAAAGAAGATAATATTGAAAAAATAATTAATGATTATAAAAATATAATTAAAAATTATCCAGAATTAGAGAATAATAAAAAATTAAATAAAATATGGAATCAATATAAATTTTTTTTTCAAAGTAAAAGATGTATATCAAAGTTAATTCAATTAAAAAATGTTTTTAAAAATCCAGATGATTTAATAAATTCAATTAATATTTGTATTAATCAAACTTTTACAAATTTAAATATTTCAAATATGAGTTTATGTGATTATATCGAAAATAATTTATGTAAAAATATTGATTTTTTAAAAGGAAAAATAAATTATTTTAATTTATTTAAAAATATTGACCAAGAAGAAATCGATGATAACTTTATTAATCAATTTAAAAAATTAAATTTAAAAGATCTTTATGATTATATATCTTTTTCTCAATTTCAATCTTTTTTTATTTTAAGTCCTTCAAGTTTTAAAAATATGGAAAAAATTTTAAAACTTCTTGATTTTAATTATAACAAAGAAAATAAAGAAGAATTTAATTCTTTTAAAATTTTTATAGAATCAAATATTTCAAGTTTTATAACAATTATTAAACAATATAAAGAAGAAGATTTTGATTGTTTAATAAATATAATTAAATTTTATAGTAATATTAATTCATTAGACATGAATCAAATTATAAAAGTTTTAGAAGAAAAATTATCTAATAATTATCTTATTGAAATTTATTTAAAACTTTTAGAAGAAGATATTATTAAAGATAAAAAAGTGAATAATCTAATAATAAATTATTTAATAGAAAAATGTATGAAAATTAATAAAATGAATTTAATAATGGAAAAAATATCAAATCCAAAATATCAAAAGTTAATCTTTCAAAGTAAAAAAATTGAAACTCCAAATGAAAATGATTTTTTTATAAGAGAAGAAAAAATATCCTTAACAATTTTAAAAAAATTTTTTGAAATAGAAGACTTAGAAAATAATATTAATATTATTAAAGAAGGATATGGAAAAGAAATTATAAAAAAAACAAAAGAAATAAAAGAAATAATAAATGAAAGAAAAATATCAAATCATTTAGCAGAAAATATAATCAAGTTAAAAGAAGAAAATGAAGAATTATTAAATTCAAGATTAAAACTAATTTATTATAAAAATGAAGAACAAATAAATTTAAATAACATAAAAAATGATTTAATAAAATATATAAAAGAAAAAAAGGAAATTAAATCAAATATAAACAAAATATATAATTACTTAAAAGAGTTTTTTATAAATGATGAAAGAATAAAAATATATAAAACATTACAAGAAGAATTATCAAAAGTCAAATTAAATGAATATCAAAAAATAATAAAAAAAGCAATAACTTATGAAACTTTAAAAGAAATAGGAAATATAATAAATTCTTATAAAAAATCAAAAATATTTATGACAATCTTTAAAAACAAAAAAGAAAAATTAAGAAACGATGAAGCACTTTCAGAGACAATATTAATGTATAATCAATTTTTAGAAATTATATATAATAATAACTTAATGACTTTAGAAAAGAATGAAGAATTATTAGAATTAATTTCTTCTTCTTTTAAAAATTACGATGAATTAAAAGAGTGTTTAAAAGTTATTACCATTTTAGAAACTGAAGATAATGAAAAAAGTAGTGAAGAACTTTATAATAAAATTAATGAAGATACTATTGAAAAAATTTTTTTATTTCATCGAAAATATGAGTTAAGAGATTTAATGAGAACTTTAGAAAAATTTTTTCGTGTTTTTGGAAATAATAAAATTTTTCTTGAAGAATGTGAACAATTAAACAAGTATTTAATGGAGAAAAATATACAAAAAAATTTTTTAAAAATTAAAAATATAATTTTTAAATGGGATAAAAATTTATTTACTCAAAAACAAAATTATGAAATTTTATTAAATGAATTATTTAAAAATGAACAAGTAATAAATTTTATAAAAGAAAAAAGCGAAGATGATATAAGAAATTTAAAAGAATTAATTGATCCATCTTTAAGTCAAATAATAACTGATGAAGATATAAATCAATTAGCAGATTTAATTAAATTAAAAGATGAAATAAAAGAAAAAGCAAACTGTGAAAATTTTTTTAAAGATTTATCTTCTTTTATTACTAATAATTATAAAAATAAAAATGATATTTCTCAAGTAATTAACCAAATAAAAAATATCTCAAATAAAATTTTAGATTTAATTGAGATTTATAATAAAAAATTAGATAAAAATGTTTATGCAGAAAGCAAATTTGATTCAATTTCAAAAAGCGGAATTTTTGATATAATATTTAAACAAAAAAAAGGATATAAATGTTTTGTTATTTCTGATAAAATTATTGATAAAGAAAAACTAAATAATAAAACCTTAGATTATAATAAAAAAGAAAAAGAGGAATTATTTGAAAGAGAATATATTATTAATCCTAATTTACAAATTAAAGATTCTTTTTTTGAAATAAAACAATTGAAAGATATTCTTCTTTTAATTAAAAAAGAAGAATCAATTGAAAAAATAGAAATAAAAAAAAATGTTATAAGAATTATTGAAGATGTAGAAAAAATATTATTAAAATTAAGAAATATAATGAATAGGGGAATTGATGAAGAAAGGTATTTTCATTTACAAATAAATTTATCAAGAGGAGAAAATGAAGAATTATCTAAAAAAGATGAAAAAAAAAATAAATTAAATTTATTAATTAATGAAAGTTGGTTTATTAAATCTAAAAATAAAATATTAATTGCTAAAAGTAAAGAAAATAAACCAAAAAGTGTAAAAGAATTAATCAATTATTTAGAATACATTGAAGAAGTACAAATTAAAAAAGAAAAAGAATGTTATGAAAATAACCCAATTATTAGATTAATATATGGAACTCAATTTAATACAATTTATAAATATGTAAAAAATAACATTAATAAAGAAGATAAAAAAAGCAATTTAGAAGATAAAGACATTGAAGAAGAAATAACATTTTTAAATAAATACATAACAAATAACAAAATAGAAAGAATAAACATAAAATATAATCAATTAATAAAAGAAAAAAATATATCATTAGACATATATGAAACAGTAAAAGACTATATAAATTATATAACAAAGAATATAGAAAATATAGATAAATTAACGGAATATTCAGAAATAAAATTAAAAGAAGAGGGAAAAAAAAAAAAAGGATTTTTTCCTTATCCTTTTCCTTCAAAAAATCCTGAAATTGAAGCTTTAAAATGTTTTAAAATGTTAACTAATAATTTACCAATAGCACAAAATATTTTAATATGTAATGAAAATATAAGTAATGAAGAAATTTGTTCTTTTTTATATAGAGTTTTCTATGAGAAACATAATAGATTATATATTATTATTAATTCAGATAAATTAAACATTGAAAAAGCAAAATATTTAATTTACTTAATTAAGGAGTTATACAATAAAATTGAAAAAAAAATGAATTCTTTATTATTATTTATAAATAACAAAGAATCAGATTTATTAGAACAAATAAGAGAATTAAATGGAAGAGAAAAATTAGATATAACTGAATTAAAAAATACTTTAAACATTAATAAAGAAATAAAATCTAATTTAATTGAAGTTATATATTCTTTTAAACCTGGAGTTGGAAAATCAAAATATATAAAAAATACTTTATGTAAAGAAAATAAAAATTATATTTATTTTCCAATTGGAGGTGATTTAAACTTAGAAGAACTTTTAAAAAGGTTAAAATTTGCTTTAAAAAAAAAGAATCTTGGTTTACATATTGATATATTAGAAAGTGGAAGTGAAGAAACCAAAGAATTAATAAATGATTTTTTATTTTCTTTTCTTATTATGAATTATTATTCTTTTAATGGAAGTTTATGCTTTTATAAAAATGAAGATATTAAAATTAAAATTGAAATTCCAACAAGTTTAAATAGTAGTTTTATTAAATATCCTATTTTAAATTATTTTCATCAAAAAGGAATTTACAAAGTTTCCGTTGAAAAATTTATTATTTATTCTAAAGAAGATATTAAATTGATAGAATTAAAAAATAAGGAAATTGAAAAGAGGAATATTGAAAAAAGTGAAAAAGAAAAAAAATATAAATCTTATGAATTAAGTAATAAAATAATAAAACTTAAAATTTTAAACAATAAAGAAAAATATGATAAATTTATGAACGAAAATTCATTATTTTTGATCGAAAATGAAATTTATGTTCCTAAAGAAGAAATGAAAAAAAAAATTGAATTTGATGATAATTTTATTATATTTAAAAAAAATATAACAAATAAAACTGATTTAATATGTAATTATACTGAAATTCCAAATAATTTAGATTCAAATATTCAAATTGCCTGTAATTATTTATTTTTACTTAAAAACAATAAATTAAATGATATTAATATTTTTGTTTTTGATCATTTAAAAGGAAAAGGAATTAATTTAGAAGTTTTAAAAAATACAAAAGTTACTCCTGAATATATAAATTATTTAAAAAAAGATTATTATGATTATGGAAATAGTGAAATTTATAAAAAAATATTATTAGAAACAACACTTATTAAATCAATTCCTGAAAATGAATGTAGAAATTTACTTTTAGAATATTTTATTCAAGAAAGTAACTTATTGGAAAATATTAATAAAGAAAACATAAATGAAAAAGAATATTTAAAATATCAAAATGAAGAATTAAGTTTAGATAGTTTTTACCAAATTAATTCATTTATAAATTTATTTTGTAGTCAATTAAAAATTTTTAGCAATCAAAAAACTTATTATACAAATAATATAAAGAATATGATAAAATTAAATGTATGTCCAAAAGAAATATTAATTCAATTTCGTCCTTTTATAATAGAATCCTTAAAAAATAATTCAAATATTTGTGGAAAAAGTGCTTTTCATTCCATATTAAAAAAACAAAATGAAGCGATAGAATTATTAAATAAAGAAAAGAAAAAATTAAAAGAAGAAAAAAAAGATAATAAAGAAATAAAAGAAGAAAAAATATTTGAAAATAAAAAAGAAAATGATATTTTAGCTGAAGAAGTAATATCTTTTAATGAAATATTAAAAGATAATGATTTAATAATATTAAATGAAAATGAAGATGGTTTAACAATAATATCTCGTTTAGCAAATCAAAAATATAAAAATGAATTAGAATTAAAAGAAAAAAAAATGGAAAAAAAAAGTGAAAAAATGACAATATCAGAAAGATATAATTTATTAAATACATTAAACACAATAAATCCAAATACTTTAGAAGAAAGTAAAAATGAGAACAGAATAATTCCAATAAAAAATTATGAAGAATTAACTCAAGAAGAATATATAAGAGAAATAATAAAAATGGTATCAAATAATTTAGAAAATGAAGATGATGAACAACCAAGATATATTGATGAATTAAATGAAGATTATGTTTTTACACATGATAATTTTATTAAAATGATTATGATAAATTTAAGGATGAATGCTAATATTCCTTTAGTTATTATGGGAGAAACTGGATGTGGAAAAACAAGTTTAATAAAGGCTTTAGCAAATTTAAAAAAAGCAGAAATGATTATTTTTAATATTCATGCTGGAATTGATAATAATAAAATTATTAACTTTGTAAAAGAGAATAATTTATTAGAAGATGAGGAAAATATATTTAAAAAAAATTATAAAAAAATTAAAAATATTTGGGTTTTTTTAGATGAAGTTAATACTAGTAATTCATTAGGTTTATTTTCAGAAATGATGATTAAAAAAACTATCTTAGGAAAATCAATAAAAAAAAATGTTTCTTTTATTGCAGCTTGTAATCCTTATAAAAAAACAGATGATAATAATAAATTTCATCCTGGTTTAAATCCTAATAAATATTTAGATTGTAATAATATTAAAAAATTAGCTTATAGTGTTAATCCACTTCCTTATTCTTTATTAAATTTTGTGTTTTATTTTGGACATTTAAAAGATGAAAATGAAAAAAAATATATTGAAAATATGCTTGAAAAATCTTTAAATAATTTAATTAATCATGATAAAAATATTAAAGTTTTAAATGTGGAACAATTAAAAATTAAGGTTAATAGATTAAAAGAAATAATTTCTAAACCAATAATTAATGCTCAAAATTTTGTCAGAGAAAAAAAAGGAGTTTCTTCTGTTAGTTTAAGAGATGTTAATCGATTTGTTCATTTTTTTGAATGGTTTTATAAAATGAAAATGGAGAATTTTTTAGAAATAAAAATAAACATTTTAATAGATGAATTCTTAATAAAAGAAAAAGAAAAGAACATAAATTATAATAATGAAGAAAAAAAAATAGAATTAAAAAAAATAATAAATGAAATAGATGAATATATTTTTGCTTCAATTTTAGGGATTTACATATGTTATTTTTTAAGATTAGAAACCAATGAATTAAGAGAAAAATTGAATGAAAAAATGTCTGAAGATTTTAAAATAATAAATTTTGAAATTTTTTGTAGACATATAGTTAGAAATTTAATAAATGAAATAAAAATAGAAAAAGGAATTGCAAAGAATAGAGCATTACTTGAAAATTTATTTGCTTTATTTATATGTATTAATAATAAAATTCCTTTATTTTTATGTGGTAAACCAGGTTATTCTAAATCCTTAAGTTTATCAATAATAGAAAAAGCAATGAGAGGAAAAAAATCATTATCAGAAAAATTTAAAAAATTACCTGAAATATCAAGATTAACATATCAAGGTTCTTTAACAAGTACTTCAGAAGGAGTTTTAAATGTTTTTAATAATGGAAGAACAAAGTTAAAAAATAATAAAATTAGAATGGAAATTGATTATAATGAATTAAAGCAAAAAATAATAAAATTAAAGAAAGAATTTAAGAAACTTCCTTATGAAAAAAATAATAGAAATATAGAAAAACAACAAGATATAAATTCAATAAAACAACAAATAGAAAATTTACCTAAAATAAAAGACTACATTTATATGATTTATTTTGATGAAATGGGTTTAGCAGAAATATCACCGAATAATCCTTTAAAAGTAATTCATTCTCAGTTAGAATATGAAAAAGAAGATGAAAAATTATCTTTTGTTGGAATTTCAAATTGGACTTTGGATGCTTCTAAAATGAATAGAGGAATTTATTTATCTGTTTCTGAACCTGATGAAAAAGATTGGATTGAAACTGCTATTGAAATTGCTAATTCTTATAATGAAAATTTAGGTTTTAAATATGAAGATATTTTTAAGTTATTAGCTTTATCTTATTATCAATTTATTCATTATAATCCTTTAAGTGATAATATAGATTTTCATGGAGCAAGAGATTTTTATCATTTAATTAAGTTAACAGCTAGAAATTTTGTTATGAAAGATAATAATGAAATTGACTTAAATGATTATGATATTGTTAGAAATAGTGTTCAAAGGAATTTTGGTGGATATGAAGGTTCAATTGAAAATTTTGAAAAAATTATTCAAAATAAACAACCTTATTATAATATATCCAATTATATAAATATTACTAAATGTATTAAAGATAATATAAATGATAAATATTCAAGATATTTAATGGTTATATCAGATACTTCTAAAAGTCAATTTTTAATCAAATTTTTTTTAAATTCAATAAACAAAGAAAATACATTTTTACTTGGAAGTCAATTTGAAAAAGATTTAAAAAGTGAAGAATATACTGCTTCTCTTTTACAAAAAATACAAGTTTCAATGAGAAATGGAAATATAATAGTTATGAATAATTTAGAACCAATTTATCCTTCTTTATATGATTTATTTAATCAAACATTTATTAAAATTTGTGAAAGAAAATATGCAAGGATTACTATTGGTTCTTCTACTGATTCTTTATTTGAAGTTGATGATAATTTTAGATGTATTATTTTAGTTGATAATAAAAAAATAATAAAACAAGATAAACCATTTTTAAATAGATTTGAAAAACAAATTTTTTCTTTCAAAGATTTATTAACTGAAGAAGAAAATAATTTTGCAGAAGAAATTTATGATATTTTAAAAACTGTTGTAGATCCTATTAATAGATTAAAAAATTATTCTATTGATCTTAATAATCATTTAATTAATTTTAATTTAGATGAAATAAGAGGAATTATTTATGATAATAAAGGAAAAAATAATGAAGAGATTAAAAAAATTATTTTTCAAAAAATTTCAAAGATTTTTTCACAAGATATTATGATTAATATAAAATATTCTTCTTTCAATAAAAAATATAATAAAGAATTTAAACAAATTATTGAATATTATAATACTAAACCAAATAATTTTAATGAATTTATTGAAAGTTTAAATATAAATAATAATAATAATGATGAAATTAAAAAACGTAGAAATATTATTTTTACATTTTCTAAAATTTTTGAAGGAATTGAACATGAAGAAATATCTTTAAGAATAATAGATAATTCTGATTATGAGAAATTAATTCTTGATTTTATTGAACAATTTTTCCGTTCAGAAAAAAAAAAAATAATGGTAATTCAATTAAAACAAGATTATTATTATCATTTAAATCATATTCAAAACTTAATTGATAATTACATTAATGAAAATAATATTAATTTATTAGATCGTATTAAACCAAAATTTATTACTTTTATTATTCATTTAAATAGGGAATTATCAAAAAATAAAAATAGAGAAATTGATAATATTATTATTTCACATTTATCACCTTATAATCAAATATTTATTGATAATTTAAAAGGAGAAAATATTTCAATTACTCAATTTTATGATTTAGATAATAAAATATTATTTAATAATTTAGAAAAAAAAGGAGAATTACAATCAATTAAATTTTTCAATAAAAATTCAGAATTTAAAAGTATTATTTATCAAGGATTTATGAGATTTTCTTATAAATTTTTAAATGAGCCTCCAAATAATATAATAATAATAAATGAAAATAGAAAAGAAGAAATAATAAATAAATTAACAATTAAAAATTATCAAGAATTATCAACAAAAATTTTAAAACTTAAAGAAATAGAATTTTGTGATTTAATTCAAGAAAAAATTATAGATGTAATTTGTACTAAAGAAATAAAAAACGTTGTTTTTGATATTATTACAGAGATAAAATATAGAAAAAAAGGAATTGATTTTGTTTCTGATATAAAAGAATATATGAGAGATTTATTATTAAAATATTTAATTAAATTTATTTATAAAAGTGAAAATGATGGAATGTTAACTTCGATTTTATTTAAAAAAAATAAATCTGAAAAAATCAAAGATTATTTGAAATATTATATTAAAAATTTAATTTTTGAAAAAGAGGATATTTCAATGGATATAAGAGGTAATACTGTAAATATTATTTTTGGTTTAGATATTCCTTTAATTTATCCTAATTTATTTAATATTAAAATTTTAGCTTTAACTTTTAGTAAAAAATTCAAAGCAATTGAAAATAAAATGAGAGTCAAAAGAATTTATGATGAATATGTTGAAGATATTATTTTTAATTTTCAAAAATATTTTAATGAAAATAATATATTTAATAATGTTAAATCTTGTAATGAAATAGATAAAGAAGATATAGAAATATTTTATGATAATTATAGAAATATATTTATTTTAGATAATATGAAAGAAACCAAAAATTATAATGAAATACTTAAATTTATTTTAGAAACTAAATTTAATGATGATAAAAAACTTGAAAATTATGAAAATATAGGAGAAGTAATTTTATGGATTGAAACATATAAATATTTCATTATTGAGCTATTAAAAATTATTAATGAATTATTAGGAAATAATTTAGAAGAATTAAATAAAATTTCAGAAATAATAAATTTAAGAAAAAAAAACGAAGATAATGATTTAAATATTATTAATATTATTAAAATTGAAGAACCTTTTTATTCTATTTTTGAATTTTTAACTTATTATATTATTGAAAAAAGAGAAGTGTTTGAAGAAAAAATTCAATTTATAGAATATTCTTGTGATTTATTTATTCAATGTATTGAAGAACTTTATATTCCAAGTAGATCTGTTTTCTTATTAAAATCATTTATTGAAGTATATAAATTATTTATAAATAATAAACCTCAATTTGAAAAATATATAAATGAAGTAAATGAAGAAATTAAAAATATAAGAAATAATAATATTGAAAATATGAAAAATAATTGGAAAATAGAATTAGAGATTTTAAAAGAACATTATAATAAAATAGATTTTATAATTTCATTATTTATTTCTAAATACAGACAAACAGATAAAATAGAATATAGAATGTTTTTAATTCAAATGATAATTGAAAATGATATTTTATTACCAAATTCTCAAAGATTTTTTTCAAGAGTATTTTACAATAGAACATCACAAATTAATTTGGATTTTATGAAAGAAGAAAGAGAAAAAGAATTTATTATATTTAATGAAAATCTTAATGATGAAGAAATTATGAATTTCTTAAATGATTGTGTTTTATATAAAAATGAAGAAAGCATAAAATATGAATTAGATAATAATAAATTTGTTATTACAAATGAAAAAAGAAAAGTTTTAATTCAAATACTTTTATATGTTTTCCAAACTAAAATAAATATTAATGAAAATGATTTAGATGAATATGTTCAAATAATGAAATATATTTCTGAAAGTATTTTTGATAATAATTCAGAAAAAAATAAAAAAGAAATAAATTATATAATTTATCCTAATTTAACTAGAATTTTTATGTGTTCATTTTTACAAATTTTCATTTATAAATTATTTAAGAAAATATCGGAAAATTCACAAAGTATAAAACCGACAACTAAAAAATTTTTCCTTTCTTTAGAAGGATTTAAGAAAGTTTGGAAATATGTTCAAATATTAATGTTAAAGATATTATATTTTAATGTTTTAAATAAAGATATGAATAAACTAGAAAAAGAATTAGAAGAAGGTAATTTTAGTGAATTTTTTCCTAAAATTGAAGGTCAAAATATTGAAACAATTATAAATTCTTTTGAAGTAGATAAAGAAGAAGAAAATTATTATCCTGTTATTTTTATGCCAATATTTGTTAAAATAGAAGATATTGAAAATGAATTTTTATTTGAAAAAAAAGAAAACTCCTTAAAAAATAATATAAATGAAATAACAAATAATTCAATTAATTATCCTATATTATCTGTCTTTATTAATAATTATGCAAAAATAAAAGAAGGAAAAAGTTTTCAAAATAAAGTAAAAAATATTATAATAATGAATGACTTTGAAAATTCCTTGTTAAATTACTTTAATTTTATGCAACGTTTAAATAGGAATAGTGCAAATAAAATATTGTTAGAACAAGAAATTGAGTTTTTAAGAGATAAAATCTGTATTGAAGATAATTATGAGAAATTTAAAAAAATGTGGAATTCTGAATTTTCGAATTTTGAATATGAAATAAATAATGAAAAAATAAAAATGAAAAAAATAGATTCTTCAACATTAATAGAAGATATTTTAATGGATAATAAACAAGAAGAAGGAGGAAGACAAATTACAGAAATGTATAAAAAATTAATTAAATCACAAAATGATTTAATTGAAGAATTCATTAAAAGTTTAAATAAATATATTGAAATGTTAAAAAGTTTAAAATTAAAAAATAATGAATTTGATATTCAATATAAAATTAAAGAAATAAATTATCTTATACAAGAATTAAATATTGAACATTCAATAAATATACAAAATATAACAGAAAAAGAAATAATTAATTTAGAAAAAATAAATATAGAAACTTTTCAAAATTTTGAAAGTTTAATTTATGGATTTTCAAAAAGGAAATGCTTAACAAATAATTTAACATTAAATTATAATGAATATGATAAATTTGAAATAAATTATGAATTAATAGAAAAATACATAAGAAAATGTTTATTAAATGGAAAACGATATTTTAACTATGATTTAAAATATATAAATTACAAATCAGAATTTTCAGATGATAATTTTACTTCAAATTTAAATGAATTAATATCAACATTTGGTTATGAGCCTTTATCAAAAGAAAAAAAAGAAAAAATAGAAAATAATGAAAATTTACCTTCAATAATATCATCTTTAGAACAATTAATATTTTATATAAATCATAATTCTTTTAAAGCAAATGATTCACTTTTAGAAGTTTCAAATTCTGCTAAAACAGTAGCTAATTTAACTAAAGAATTTGATAAATTAATAAATGAAAATAATTTTTTTATTAAAGATTTACCTGGATTATATGATTTTATAGAAGAAAAAATATTTCCTCAAACAAAAGAAAATGCAAAAAATCAAATTTATATGTTTGATTTAGGAGAAGGTGTTCTTTCAGATATTATAAAAAATAAAATAGATAAAGTTTTATTTGATAATGTATACATTCATAAAGATACTTTATTAAGAGTTTTAAGGAAATTTACTATTAAGAATTTATTAAGTGATGAAAGTAGTGTTAATTCTGATGACAATTTATTTGAATGTCTTCAGAAAGATCAAGGATTATGGATTTATCAAAAAAAAAATAATATTAATGATATTAAACAAAGAAGTTTAGATTTTGAAAATATTAATCAATTATTTGTTAATCAATCTGCAATTTTAGTCAAACATACTGTTCTTTTTTATGAAAAATTAAATGGGGAAGATATTTCTAAGAAATATCAACAAAGGAAAGAAGATGAATTTAAATTATTAATATAATTATTTATTTATTATAAAGATAATTTTTTTCACATTTTTTTAAAATAAAATTAAATTAAAAAAATTAAGATATTTCAAATAAATTATTTTTCCTTAACTGTTTTCAAATTTAGATATTAATAGATTATTATTTAATATCTTTCTTTTAGACATATGTTTTTCTATCATTAAATATCTTAATATTTTATTCTTTATTAATTATTTGACTTAATTAGGAATTTGATAAATAGAAAAATCATTAATTTTTAATCTTTTTCCGGTTAATTGAGAGAATGGATTTTGTCATTGTTTTTCAATAAAATAATTTCTTATTATTGAAGATTTACATTTATTTTATGTTTGTTTAGAATATTATAAGTGATATTATCTTCATCAGATCCTATGGAATTTGGTTTTATGAATTGATTTAAGATAATAATATTTATGAATTTAATTTGAAAAATTATTTTTATTGGTTAAAATACCCTAATTTACATAATAGCATTATATGAATAAAGCTAATTTCTAAAAAATTGAGTCAAGGAATTTTAAATTTTTAACAACAATCGAACTTATAGATTATAAAATTAACTTAAAATAGAAAATTTTCAAATAATCCGAATTTTTCAAATCTAAAACTAATTTTAGTTGAAATATAG
>JAJJLU010000907.1:0-14434 GCA_023807065.1 Isotricha intestinalis
TTTAATGTTTATATATCTTCAATTAATTTGGAAATTTTTCTTCAATTTATAATTATTAAAAACAGAAAAAACTTCAGTAAAATAATAATCATCTTTTTTTTGCAATTCTTCTATCAACTTTTTCTTTTTATTTCATCACTTTGACCTTAATTATATCTAAAATTTATTTTTTAAATATTTATTTTTTTTTGAAGAAACTCATCTATAATTATTATTATTACTTAAATTATTATAGTAAAGTGTTTATTTTTGAATAAAATATCATAAATTCATAAAATATATAAATAATGAAATAAAAGAATTCATCACAAGTATAATATACAATTCAAATCTTTCTTCTGGTTTATATAAATTATCCATTTCCATATTTTGTTTTATGAAATAATATATTTCTATTTTGATTTTTTGATAGTAAATACTCTATTCCTAATAATTTGTTATATTATTCTACAATTAAATAAATTTAATATCTTTTGGACTTTTAATTTTAAATCAATTATAATTCTGATTTTAAAAGATTTATTTTATTCCTTTTAAAGTAATTATCTATTTTTATGGTTTCATAATTTATATCTCCCCTAAATTAAGATACAATTTAATTTTTTACTAATCCCATATATTTCTTCTTTTTTTATGGCATTTTTATTTAATAAGCCTAATTCTACTAGCTATCTTTATTAGTAAACATTCTTGTAAATGTTAGTTTTAATATAAAAAGAAAATATATCTCTTTCTATTAGTTTTTTCAATTTTCAAGGATGAAAATTATCTTGATTCTGTTATAATCTGTTTATATATAAAATTGCTTGTTTAAGGGTTTTTTTTTAGTTTTATTATCATCTAATATAAATATTTTAACTTCATATATAATATATTTTTTTTATTTACTATCTATAGAAAATATTTTATCAATCTTAAGTTTTTCATAATTTTTTAAAATTGTAAAAATAATCTTCTTTAAAAAGACTATTGGTGTCTATTATTCATTGAAATTTGAAATACTTAGAATTCTGGAATTAAATATAAGTTAGTCATTATTTATTAAATTATAAAATACAATTTTTATCAATTATTATTTGATAAAAATTTCCTAAAAACATAAAATTCATAGAGAAAACAAATCAATCATATCATAGTTTTCTATAAAATTTTCTGAAAAAAGTTATAAAAATACATCATGATTTTTTTAACATATTATTTAAAAACAAAATAAAGTATATTATCTAATCATATTTAAAAAATTATTTTTTTCTATAAATTCGATATTAAAATATTTAAAAATAATTAATTATTAAATAAAGATTTTGCTAATTATAACGATAATTAAATCAAAAAACTAAATTTATAAAATTACTTTTGGAAAATATTTAAATATTATTTGAAATAAATTTACAAAAACTCAATAAATAATTTTGAACAAAATAACATCTATTTTAATTTTTATTAAAAAAATATATCAACTGATTAAGAATATTTTTAGTCAATTAAATAGTTCAAAAAAAATAATATAAATAGAAGAAATGGAAATTTGGGAAGAATATAAAAAAGAAAAAATGATTAATTCAAATAATTATAGTAAGATTTACCAAGTAAAAGATATAAAAAATGGTAATTATTTTATCATCAAAGAAATTAACAAAAAAAAATATAAAGATATTTTTAATAAAGATTTTGAAGAAGATTTTATAAGCAAAAATGTATTATTTAAAAGATATATTAATGCAAATAATTATTATTATATAATAATGGAAAAATATTTATGTAATTTAGAAGAATATTTATTAATAAGAGAAGACTCATTATCAATTGAAGAAATAAAAGATATTTTAATTCAAATAAATAAATATTTAATACAAAATAATAAAATAAATTTGAAATTATCAAATATTGTGATTTGTTTAAATAAAATAAATAAAACAAAAATAAAAATATTAAATTATAAAGAAGAACAATTTTCATTTAGAAATTTAGGAATAATAATATATTATATGTTATTTAAAAGTAAAAATTATGATAAAAATAAAAATATTTTTGATGAAGATTTAAAAGATTTAATGACTAAATTAATAAATGAAAAAATTACATTTGAAGATTATTTTAATCATTCATTCTTTTTAAAAAGAAATAAAATAATTAAATTAAAGAATCTACCTTATTTTAATTTTAAATGTTTAAAACATTCTTTAATGAAAGATTCATATTGTATTAATTGTAAAAGAAATATTTGTAATGATTGTTTAAATGAACATTATGACCATCACATTATTTCTTTTGAAGATATAGGATTAAATGATAAAGAAAAAGAAGAAATTAATGAATCAATTAAAATTTTTGAGAATAATATAGAACAAATGAAAAATAATCTTAAAAGATTTATTAATCAAATGAAAGAAATAAAAAATAATAAGAATATTTATGAAAATGATTATTTAAATAATTATAAAAAATTTTATATCAATTATATAAATGATTTAAGTGAAAATTTAAATGTTTTAAATTTTATTGATTTAATTGATTTTTCAAAGATGATATGTGAATATGAAATTAAAAGAGCAGATTTAAAAAAAGAAATTAGAATATTAAATTGTTATGAAGAAGCTAAACAAAAAGAAGAATATTTATTTGGAATTAATAATAAAGAAGAAATATTAAAAAATTGTAAATTATATGTTAATGATGAAAAAAAGGATTTTTGTTTTAAATTTACATTTACAAAAGAAGGTAAATATATAATAAAAATTATATCAATTAAACCTTTAGTAAATATAAACTATATGTTTTCTTCTTGTTCTTCTTTAATTTCTTTAAATTTATCTAATTTTATTTCTAATAGTGTTAACAATATGAGTAATTGTTTTTATTATTGTTCTTCTTTAACTTCTTTAAATTTATCTAATTTTAAAACAAATAATGTTAAAGATATGAGTAAAATGTTTTCTTCTTGTTTTTCTTTAAAATCATTAAATTTATCTAATTTTAATACTATTAATGTAACTAATATGAATAAAATGTTTTCTGGTTGCTATTCTTTAACTTCTTTAAATTTATCTAATTTTAATACTATTAATGTAACTAATATGAGTGGTATGTTTTCTTCTTGTTCTTCTTTAAAATCTTTAAATTTATCTAATTTTAAAACTGATAATGTTAATAATATGGAAGAAATGTTCTTAAATCTTAACAATAATGTTAAAATGATAACTCGTGATGAAAAATTATTAAATGAATTTAAGGAAAAAAATCAATATTAAGTTTATATATATTGTAAAACTAAATTATATTAATATTTTAATCATATAATAAGTATCATAGACTCTATAAAAATATTATTTTCAAAAACAATAGTTATTGTAATTTTATTTGGAAAAAAAGATGATAATATAAAAAAATAAAATTAAAATACTATTTTTATTTAAATGATTTCTTATTAAATTTAATAGTAAAATATGTTTTATAATTATTATATTATTAATAATTTATTAAAGACATAACAAAAGAATAAATTATTTTAAAATTAATAAAAATAAATATAATATTTAAATAAAAATAATAATATATTTTTTATAACTAATAATAATTTTCAAGGAAATGACTTAGTAAATAATTAATTATCTTTGAAAATTTTAAATAATAAATAAATTAAGATTATATTATTTATTATGTATATAGATTATCTATTATTATTATAATAGAAGAAATAATCTTTTAATTATATTTTTTATTTTATAATATAAAAAACTTGATGAAACAATGATTAAATATTAATTGTATTTTTTAATTTCTTTTTAGATTATGAAATAAAGATGTTTAATTTAAAGAAACCATTATAATTATTTTCTTCATTTAATTTTTTATTCTTTTTTTCCTTTTTTTTGAAAAATAGACATTAAAAACTAATTTTTTTAAATGATAAGTAAAGATTTTTTTATTTATATGATTATTTATGAAACATTTATCAATATTTATTGATGAATCAAAAAATTTCATTGAAAAAAACTTTCTTTTTTTAAAAAAAATAATTAATAATTTCAAAATAATATATCAATAATAAAATAAAGGGCAAAACTGTAAAAAAGGGATAATTAATTTCAAAGCCTTTTTATTTTTTAGAAACAAGAAATCTGATTTATTGAAAAAATTATTATTTTAACTTATTATCTTTGAAAAGAAAAATTTAGAATTCTTTTCTCAATAAAAGCTAAATATTCTTTTTATTTCATTTTAAATTTTAATCTTAAATTATTTATTCAATTCAAACACAAAATCAAAAAAACAAAAAAATTCAAAAAAAAAATAAACATTAAAAGATATAATCGTTAAAATAAATTATTTAAAAAAATATTATCCCTCTCTTTTATAAAATTTATTTTTTACTTTAAAAAAACATCAAAAAGAAATTTCAAACAAAAAAAGTAAATTTAAAATATCTAAAAAGTAAAAATATGTTAAAAAAATAAAGTGAAAAATCTAATGAGTAAAAAGAATCAACAGAAAAATTGAAAAATTAAAACGAATATTATGAAAAATAAAATTATTTTTATGTTTAAAAAAAAGTCTATTTTTTTAAGGAGTATATAATCAAACAAAAAAATGTTAAATAATAAAAAAATAATATGATAGAATATTCTTATTTATTATATCCAAGAGAAGAAGAAGAAAAAGAAAATGAAAATGAAGAAATGAATTTATTTTTAAATGATGATTTTTTAAAATTTAAAAAAGTATTTTCAGAAAAAGATGATCAAAATATTTATAAAGAAGAATCTAGAGAAAATGAGACAAATATTTCTGAAATAGAAGAAAATTCAAATTTATATTATTTATCAAATAAATCTAATGATGAGATAATTTTATATAATAAAAATAATATTAAATTAAGTAAAAGAGGAAGAAAAAAAAAATCAGAAAAAAATCAATTTCAATGTATTATTGGAAATAAATTTAAAGAACATAATAAATTTAAACCTGATAATATTCGAATAAAAATTAAAACTCATTATCATAATTTTATTCTTAATTTTTTTAATGATTTCATTAAATCAAAATTCACTATTCAAAGATATAAATTTAGAAAAATTTCTTATTCAATTACTAAAGATGTTACAGTTAAAAATAATTTAAATTTAATGAATATGACTTTAAAAAAATTTTTAAGTCAAAGAATTTCTAAAAAATATAAATGTGATTATAATCAAAATGAAAAAACTATTAATGCACTTTTACAAATGTTTAAAAATGAAAATGATAAGAATTTATTTAATATTAATTATGCAGATTTTTATAATCAATTTTATTTGGCTAAAAATAAAGATGAAATTATTAATAAATTTGGTTTACAAAATAGAACTGAATTTTTTTATGATTTTATTCAAAGAATCAATCAAAAAAATTATGAAATTAGTTTAATTGATATTGCTGAAAATCATTTTGTTAGTTATTTTTCAAGAAATACTTATTCTAAATTTAGTCAATTTAATTTTAATATTAATGAAGAAAATAAAATTGAACAATTATCTCGAAAAATATTTAATGTTAAAAATTATACTAAAGAAAATATGAATTTAGAAAATAAAGATAAGAAAAAAATAAATGATTGTGATTTTCATTTTTTAAAAAGAAAAAGAGAATTAGAAAATAATAAAATTGATGAAGAATAAATTTGAATTATTTATGTAAATCAATTAAAATTTAAACAATTAGATGATGAACTATAATAATAGTTTTAAAACAGATATAAATTATTCAAATAATTTAATATTATTAATCTTGAGTCACATATTTGAGATTATAATTATTTAATATGTGACTTTGGCTAATTAAAAATTTAAAAAAAAAACAAAATATAAATTAAAATATAATAATATCAAAATTTATAATATTATTTAATTTTTTTCTTATTTATTAAAATTCATTAATTATCTTTTACATATTTTTTAATTCTTAAATTGTTTATCTTAAGAAACATTTATTAAATAAATCTTTATTTTTCATAGCATTTTCATTAACATTAGAAATTCCTATTAAAGGAAGAAAATTAGAATCATTTTCTTTATTATTAATAAATTAAAAAGATTACAATATCAAAAAATAATATTTAATATAGGAAGCTAATTATAATAAAAATTGGTATTCTTATTCTCAAGTAAGTGAAACTTGGTTTTGGAATAAATAGATTAATAGAAAATGTAACAACATTAATTTTACACAGAAAAATAAAGATTCTTGTGTTTTTCAAAGAGAAGTTAAATAAACTAATATCAATAAATTTATTAGAGGTGAAATTTTAATTTTTTTTTGATTTTGAAATTAGAGTTATTAATATGGAGCATATTGTTTGAGAATTATTTAATATTAAACCTAAAATAAGTTTTATTCCTCAAATATTATTAATATGGTTTGAAAAAAATATGCTTAAGATATGTTTTGAAAATTTATTAAAATTGCTTAAAAAATAGGTAATGATTATTAAAATAAAAATTTTTTTCAAATTGATTTTGGATTTATAATTATATTACTAATTAAGTTAGTATTATTTAAGTTATAAAGATTTTGAAAAAACGATTATGGAAAAAAAAAAGAAAAGTTTTGATAATGAGCCTAATTTACAAATTTAATTATAGTTTTATAAATTATGTTTAATCCTATTTTATATTTAATTCTTTTTTAAATAAGTTATTTATTTTTATTGTGATGATTCATTCAATTGCCTTTCAATATTTTTTGAAATTCATCCTTAATATAATCAAAATATGAATTAATATTAATATCTTTATTTGTAAAATTAGCAATTTTATCAATTAAATGTTGAATAAACTCATTTTTTTTTCAATTATTTCATTACAAGTTTCATTTTGAATTTTATGTTTTTATATTATTTAAAAAAGATAAATGATTTCATTATTATTTAAATGTTGAATGTCAATATAATTCTCATTAAAATTTCCTATAAAATAATTTATTTCATCTTTACATAAAATATCATTATATATTTGTATAAATTTATTCAACTTTATCATAAAGTTTTTTAATTAAAAAACAATTTTTTTTTTATTTTATAATAAGAAAAAATTAAAATAAGAAAAATAGGGATTGGGTCCAATCCTCAATCCATTTTTAATTTAATGATTTTTATCTTATTTATTTTTTTTAAAAAATATATTATAAAAATTTATTTTTTTTAAAAGCAGTTAAAATCAAATAAAAATAAATTTAATTTAAATATAGTTTACTAAAAAAAAATTTTTAGATTACGTGTCCTTTTTTAAAAAATAGTTATTTTATTACTAGAAAAGCCAATGTTAAAATAGATATTAAATGAAAACTATATTATTTATCTTATGTTTCACTTTCAGCTTTTCCTTTTATCATAATTTGAAAATCGGAATCGAAGTGATAAACAATTTTCAATATTATTATTCAACTTTATCTAAAGCAGTCGATGAAATGATTAAAATAAAATCAAACTCAGAAAATAAAAATAATTCAAAAAATGATGAAGATTTAAATGAATTAAAAAATTATATTAAAACTATTATAAAATTTTTAGGAAATTATGAAAATGAAAAAGAAAAAATAAATAAACTGAAAGAATTATTAGATAGGTTAGAAAATTTTGACCATTTATCTACAATTTTAGGCGGAGCTGTATTTGTTGGTGAAAGAGTTACAAACAATTTTATAAAAAATGCTGGAAAATCAATAAGTGATATGCAAAAGACTTTTTGTAATGAAAATATGTGCAGTATTCCAACTAAAAAAATGAAAGATACAATAGGTTCAATTTCACAAAATTATCAATTTACTAAAAATGTGGGTAATATTTTTACAGGATTAGGAATAATAGGCCAAGGATATTCATTTTATTCTAATTTTAATCAAAAATTTAAAAAATGCAATAATAAAAATGCAGATGCTGCTGCTAAAGCTTTATTAGAAACTGGAGCTAATACAGCAAAAAATCTTGCTTCTTCTTATTTTGGAACTGCGTTAGGAACGCTTATTCCTATCCAAATTGCTGGTCCTGTTCTTGGAGGAATAATTGGAAATTATGTTGGTAATTTATTCAATTCACAAATAGATATTGATTGTTAAATAATTAATAAAATATTATTTCTATATCTAAGATTTTTATTTTAAAAACAAATATTTATAAAATAAAAAAAATTTATTAGAAAAAATATTATATATTTTACATAATAAATATATTACAAAATTATTAACGATTTAAAGATAATTGTAATCATTTTCTTTTATCAGAAGCAAAAAATATTTCAGAAAAAGTATTTTAATTTTTTAATGATAATATTAATTCTCAACTTGAAGGAAAATATCCTGTTCGGATATATATAATTAATTTTTTGATTTACGAAATAGTTTAATTGATAGTTTTTGTAAAAATATTAGATACTTTATCAAGTGAACAAATTGGGACATATGTTTTAAAGTTATTTAGTAGAATGAAAGATGAAATAGAAATTATTTTATTACAGAAAAATAATATTAACCAATTAATTCAAATTAAATCTTTTAAAAATTGAAGAGTCAAAAATTGATTTTTAAATTTATCAAATTTAATTCAAAATGCAATTTATTAATTCTCTGAAATTGAAAATTCAAATATTATACTAGAAAATTATACTATCTTTATGTTCATTATTATAAATTAAAAAAAAAAATTAAATAATTAATTAGAAAAAATTTGATAATTCAATACTAGAAAACAGTAATGAAAGAATGAAAGAATTATTAGAAAGATAAAATTTTTTTAAATTCAATATTCAAGAATCTAATTTTTAAATTATAATGAAAAAAAATACTTTCTAATGATATATATGAATCGAGTTTATTTAATTTGAATTAATGAAATTAAAAGAATTAAACATATTATTAGTTTGGTTCATAATTAATTTCAGTTTTATTTTCAATATTATTAAATTCCTTTGAACTATCATAAAGAACACCATTTGATTTCTAAGTTCTTTATTTTTTGTTTGGTGATTGTAAAAGAAAAAAATACATTATAAATTCATTTAAATAATTGTGAATGATTGAAAAATAAAAAGTTTAATTATGAAAGTTTTTTTCAATAGAAGTCAATAAAGAAAAATTATAATATTTAATTTAATAAAACAATTATTAAACAAAGTTAAAATATAAAAAATATAAAATACAAAATCAAAAAGAATAAGATATTTCACTAATATATTCCAGTATATATTAAAAGAAAGAAAAATAAATTTTAAAAATATAACTAAATTCATTTAAGTGAATTTAGGAAAAAACCTTAAAAATATTTAAATATTAAATCTTTTTATATTTTTAATTTATAAATTTTTTGTTTACCATTATTACTTTTATTATTATTATTATTTATAAGATTATTATTACTTTTATTTATATTCATTGTACTTTCTCTTTCAATTTTTTTATCTTTCATATCTTTAGTTTCACTTAATAAATCATATTGTTCTTTTATTCTTCTATCAGAACAAATTTTTAAAAATTTATCTTGTAATGACTTATGATTTTTTTGTAAATTTTGAATTGTATTATCTTTAGATTCAATAATATTTTTTAAATTTTGAATATAATTCATTATATTTGGTAAACCTTCATTTTCTACATTTATATTTAAATTTTTCATATTTTCAATTTGAGATTTTTGAACTTTTACAATATTCATTAATTGAAGAGCATAATTTTCATTTTGTTTTATTTCTTCATTTTTATTTTTTAAAATATTTTCTATTTTATTTACTTTATTTCCTAATTGATTTACTTTTTCTTCTTGTTTTAAAATTATATTTTCTAAATCAATTTTTGCTTTTTGAGTAAATGAATATTCTTCTAAAATATTATTCATTTTTTCTTTTAATTCTTGTATTTTAAATTCTTTATCATTTATTAATTTAGAATTATCTTCATTTACTTTTAAATATGCTTTTTCTTTTTTTTTAAATTCTTCAATAAGTTCTTTTTTTATTTCTTCTATTTTTAATGTATTATTATTATTTATTTTTATTATTTCTTTTTTGTTGTTTTCTTTTAATAAATTTATTTCTTCTTCTGAATATTTTTTTTCTTGATTTTTATTTATTTGTTCTTTTAAATTTTTATAATCTTCAAATAATTTATTAAATTTATCATTTAATTTATTATTTTCTTCTTTTAAATTTTTGTGGTTTTCAGATAATTTATTAAATTTATCATTTAATTTATTATTTTCTTCTTTTATATTATCATAATCTTCTTTAATTTTTGTTGTTTCTTCTTTTATTTTATTATTTTCTTCATTTAATTTATCATATAATTGTTTAGAAATTATTTCTTCTTTTTTTTCTTCAGTTTTATTAATTTTTAATTTTTCATTTTCTTCTTTTAATTCTTTAATAATTGATTCTTTTGAATTATTATCTTTTTCTAATTTTAATAATCTATCATTTGAATTATATAATTTTAATTCTAAATCTGTAGTTTTCTTTTTTAATTTTTCAAATTCTAATTTATATTTATTTTCTAATTCTTCTTCTTTTTTTTTAATATCTATTGGAGTTTTATCATCTAATTCTTTTTTTAATTTTTCTATTTCATTTAATTTAGATAAATTTTGTTCATTTAATTTATTTATTTCATTATCTTTTTGTATTTGTAATTTTTTCAAATCATCTATTATATTATTTGAAGATAATAACTCTGAAATTTGTTTGTCTTTATTTTCTAATAATTCAATTAAATTTTTTAATTTATTTGGTAAATCTAAAAAAACATTATTTAAATCTTGTTCTTTTGTTTCTATTAAATTATTTATTATTTTAATTGTATCATTTTGAGACTATAATAAATATAAATATATATTGTTTACCATTTTTTTAATTTCTGTTTTTTTTTATTTATTTATTTTCATTTAAATAAATAAACAAATAATAAATATATTATATTAAATATTATTGAAATTCAAAAAAAAAAAATTAAAAAAAAAATAATGAATAAATTTAAATATTTGTCCCCTACAAATTTTTTATTATTCTCTTTAAATTGAAAAAACCAAAAATAAAAAAATATAAAAAACAAAAAAACAGAATTAGGAAAAATGGAATTAGAAGAAATAAATACTTCCATAAGAAAACCAAATAATAATTTTGCAGAAGAAATATTTGAAAACCAAAATTATCAAATAGAATTTTTAAGAGAAAAAATAAAATTATTAGATACAACTCAATATAAAATAGAAGGAACTTCATTAGAAATAATAAATCAAATTTATCAAAAACCAGAATTACTAAAAAATATAATAAGAATGATTTCAGAAGAATTAAAAAAAGATTATTTAGAACGAATACCTTTTTTATATTTAATGAGTGATATTTTTAATAGATGGAAAAATGATTTTGATTTAAAGAAAACTTCAATTAAATTACCTGAAGAAATTTTTAAAGAAATTATTGATATATTACAATTTATTTCAAGAAGTATTGATTCAAGAACTCAAAATGAAATAGAAAATATTTTAAATATTTGGGAAGGAAAAAAAATATATTCTAATAAAGAAATTAAAATAATTAAATTTTGTATTTCTTTAGTTTTAGAACCTCAATTTTCTATGAATGAAGATGAAAATAAAATTTTATTTGATTTAATTTCTACTAATATTTATAATATTGATAAAGAAATTATTAATTATTCTAATGAAATGGATGCTATAAATAGTGGAAATAATGATAATATCGGTCAACACAAATATAATTTTTTAAAAATGAGTAAAGATTTTATTAGTAATCAAATGAATATTTTTAATACTTATCTTAAGTATATTAATATTATTGATTCTATTTTAGATAAAATTGATAATTTTAAAAAGAATAATAATAATAAAAGATTTAATAATTTCAATAATAATTTTAATAACAATCTTAATAATAATTTTAATAATAATTTAAATAATAATTTCAATAATAATTTTAATAATAATTTTAATAACAATTTAAATAATAATTTAAATAATAATTTCAATAATAATTTTAATAATAATTTTAATAACAATTTAAATAATAATTTTTAATTATATGCTTTTTGAAAATAAATTAAAATTTAATTTTTTTGTTCCTTTTTATTACTTTTTTATTTATTTTACTTTTATTCAAATTTTATAAAAATTAAATTTCTTTTATTGTTTTAACTTCTTTATCAATATTATTATTTCTTTTTTGGAAAAAATTATCCATTAAACTTTTATCAATTTGATTAGAAGAAAGTTCTTCAAGAACAGTAAAATTGTCAAATTGAATTAAATTTTCAGGAATTGTTTTTAAAAAATCTTCAAAAATTTTATTATCAGTATTCATTTTTAATTAAAAAAAAAAAATTATTTTTTTAATATAATTTAACTTATAATATATCTATTAACAAACAAAATAATAATAACAATTGTTATGTAATATCTTAAAAAAAATTTATAATTACCAATATTTCTAATAAAAACAAAAATATCATATTAAATATTTTTTTTTATTTTAGAACCATATTTCATTAAAGAAGGACTGAAACTTTTTTTTGAAAGATGTAAAAAATTATTTAATTTAAAAGATTTATTTTTAACTGTTCGTATACTATTATTGTCCATCAATAATTCTTCATTATTATTTGTTTTAAAATAAGAATTTTTATTGAAATGATTAATTAAAGAACTATTTCTTCCATTCGTAAAAAATAATTTACTCTTATTTTTTTTAATTTGAATTTTTTTTTCATTATTATTAAAAATTTTATATTTTATAAAAGGAACTTCAGATTTTTTAATAGGACATAAATTTATTTTTTTAATTGAATTTGATTTATTTAAATTTATTATTTCTGGAAAAGTTTCTTGACTAAAACTTTTTTTCTTTTTATAAGAAAATAAATGAATTCTCACTTTTCTTCCAGTACTTTTATCAAAAGGACTTTTTAAATTATTTCTTAGATAATTATCATTATTTTTATTAATCATATTTTTATTTGAATTAATAAAAAGATTAAAGAACATTGTAACTGAAATCATACTTTTAAAATTTTTTAATTTATCAATTTTTTCTAAATTTTCAAAAAGACTTAAAGGAATTTTTTCATTATTAATATTTCTTTGAATCCAAGGATGTTTTAAACCTTTATTAGCATTATATCTAAAACTTTGTTGAAACTTACATAATTTCATAAATAAATTTCTAGCTAAATTAGGGAAAAAAAAAGGGAAATTCCAATTTTGAAAATTAAGTATTTTATCAATATATTGTTTTTTATTAATATTATAATAATAAAAAGGATGTTGGCCTCCACTTTCTAAAATATATAAAATAATACCACAAGAAAAAATATCAGTTAAATTATCATAATATTTTTCCTTTATCATTTCAGGAGACATATAAATTAATGTTCCACATTTTTCACTATAATAATTAATTTTATCAGAAATACCAAAATCACATATAATTAAACTATTTAAATCATTTGGTTTTTTAAACATTATATTTTCTGGTTTTAAATCTCTATGAACAATTCCCATTTTATGCATATAATTTAATCCTTCTAATATATTCTTTATTATTATTGAACTTTCTTCATCTTTTATAAAATAATTATTTCTTGTTCTTTAATTGATATCTATTTATTATAAAATCTTTTAATGATCCTCCTTCCATTAAATCCATTATTAATATTAAATAATTTTCTAAATTTATTACTTCTTGTAATTTTATTATTCTTGGATGATTTAAATATTTAATTATTTTTTCTTCTTGTTTTATTTTTGAATTAAAAGATAGTTTCTTTATTATTTTCGCTGCAAAAATTTCTCCTGTTGATTTTTTCTTCACTGATATTACTAAACCAAATGATCCTTGACCTATAAAATTTAATGGTTGATATAAATCTATAAAATTTAATTTGTGACTTATTTTTAATTGTTCTATTTTTATGTTAAAATGATTTTTATTTAGTTGATTATATAATTCTTCTTCTGATTCTTTATCTTTTGTTGTTGCTAATGTTTTTTCTTTTTCATTATTTTTTATTTCATTATAATATATAAATTTCTCTTCTTCTGTTTTTGGAATTGTTATTGAATGAGATAAATAAGTTTTTAAATTTATTTGATCAAAAACAGAATCTTTAGTATAGGATTTTTTGGTATTTATCATTTTTAATATAATATTTTTATTAAATAATTATTTTATTTTTTAATTTTAAAATATTTATAAAATCTATTTTGCTCAATTTTATTCTTATTTATTCTTTATTTGTTTTTTTATACTTATCATATTTATTTTATGAAATGATTGTATAATTTTTACTATCGTTAATAACTTTAAATATAAGATAATTTTTTTTTCATAAATTTAATTTTACGAAATAAATTTTTTTTAAATATCAACTTTATATAAAATGGGGATTGGGGATTGGG
>JAJJLU010000908.1:0-14423 GCA_023807065.1 Isotricha intestinalis
CCCCAATCCCCAATCCCCAATCCCCAATCCCAAATCCCCAATCCCCAATTTAGCATATTTTCATTTTTAAATATAATATTAGATATAATTAATATTTTAATTTATTTTAATATATAATAATTGTTAAAAAATTAATCATTAAATTCTGAAAATAATTGAAAATTTTTTAAAATGATGAAAAAATTCAATGTAATTTATTTCTATTTTTTATTTGTCCTACAAAAATATCTTTTCTTTCATTCTTTATTATTTGATTAAAAATACATGTATCCAATAAATTTTTTTAAAAACATATAAATAAATCACTATATTTTTTATATTTAAATGCCAAATTTCTTAAAATAAATTAAATGAAAACATATCAAAATTTGTGTAAAGAAATAAATGATTATAAAATAAAAACACAAAAATTCATTAATGAAAAATCAATAACAATGGAACAATTTTTCTCTTATCATGATTATCTTAGCCAAAAAAAAACACCTCAAACTCCTTTTATATCAATTTGGAAATATGATTTTTTTGAAGATTTCAAAAAAAATTCAAAAGAATATCCATTTAATAAAGTTTTACCTTCAATAATAAATATAGTTGATGGAAATTTTAATAAAAGCACAGGAAAAATATATAAAGAAGGTCCATGTGCTTTTTTCACTTATCCAATATATGAAGATAATATATTAATATATACAATACATTTTGTAATTTGTTTTAAATTAGATTCTAGAAAAAAAGAAGATGGTAATTATGAATCTTTTGTTAATGAAATTATTTTGTTTTCAGATATTAAAAATCTAAATGAACAAATTGACCCACAAATTAAAGCTAAATTACTATTTCAAATTGGAGGATCAACTCAATATCCTCAAGTTAAATTTGATAAATTAGTTTTAGTAACTAAAAAAATTGATATGTTTTTTTCAAATAAAAATAAAAATGAGAAAGGGAATTTACCTTTAGGAAAAATATTAACTGAAGAAAAAAATTATTTTGATACTATTACTGTAAATAATAAAAAATATGAAATTTCTTTACAATCTCTTGATTTTGAACAAGAAGATTTAATTGTTAGTTTAATAAATGAAATCGAAAATTGTCCTTTTAACAATTTAATTTTAAATTTAATTGAAAATGATAAATGGGGTTTAAGATTATCAAAACAAGAAAAAAACTTAGTGAAAGATAAAAATTGTTTTATTTTAAGTGGAAGACCTGGAACAGGTAAAACAACAGTAATATTGATAAAATTATTTTCTATTTTTTTTAATTATATGATAACTAAATCTTTAAGATTAAATGGAGAACTTAATTGGAAAGATAATCAAAAAGGAATTAAAGAAGATAATTTAAAAAAGCAATTTAGAATTATATTTACTTCTTTAAGTCAAAATTTATGTTTTAAAGTTCAAGATATTTTTAGAGACATCGTTCAAAAACAAGGAATTGATATTATTTTTTCAGATTTTAGACAAGATAAAATTAAAATGATTCATTCTTTTAGAGATATTAGTGAATATCCTTTATTTATAAATTTTAGAAAATTAATGTTTATGATTGATGGCTCAATTACTTTTCAATTCTTTAAAAGAAAAAATTTAAGAATTTTTCAAAATTTAAATCCAAATTGTTCTTTTGAATATTCAAGTGATACAATTTATGAATGTAATAATTATTCAAATTTTTCATATAAATTTGATAATGAGGAACAAGAACAAGGAGTTTTTTACACTTTACCTGAAGTAGTTAAAAGAAGTCCTATAATAGAAAAAAAAGAAGCAAATGAAAATACTTTTATTATGTTTTATAAAAATTATTTAGATTCTGGGGGAGTTAAATTAGATTTAGATCCTTTGGAAATTTATTCTCAAATAAATTCAGTAATTAAAGGCAGTTTAACAAGCCATCTTTCTAAAAATAATTGTATTTCTTTAGATGAATATTTAAAAAAAGGAAGAAAATTAACAGATTTACCTTGTTTATCTACAATATATGATATATGTATAAAATATGAAAATTGGAAAGAGTATAATAATTATTTTGATATGCAAGATTTAGTAAATCATTTAATTAGACAAGTTAAATTAGAATTTAAAGAAAGAAAAATATTTGATTATATTTTCATAGATGAAATCCAAGACTTAACTATAAGTGAAGCTTATTTATTGATTTTATTAACAAAAAATCCAAAGATTTTTGCTGGAGATACATGTCAAACAATTTCTTCTATTAACAGATTTAGATTTTCTGATTTAAAAAATATATTTTTTTTAATTAAAAATTTATTTGAATGTCCTAATGTAAGTGATGCTTTATTAAGTTTAAATTATAGATTAAATTCAAAATTATTAAAATTATCGACTTTTATTTCTTATTTAATTAGAGAATTATTTCCTAATACTTTAGATAAATTTAAAGATGATTTTTCTGTTAAAATCACAAATTTTAAACCTGTTTTCTTAAAAGATATTAATAATTTTATGACTCTTTTATCTAATAAAGGAAATAACATATTAAATAGACAGAATTTAACTTTTTCATATTACCATTGTTTTATTTGTAGATCCGATAAGACAGCAAAAAGTTTATCCAAACAATATAATCAAAGTATTTACACAACTGATATTTTAAAAAGTAAAGGATTAGAATTTGAAATTGTTATTGTATATAATTTTTTCACTGAATCAAATTATAAAGAAATTTGGAATTTAATTTTTAGAAAAATTAAATTAAAAACTAATGAAGATTTAAAATCAAATGGATTAAATATTTTAAATGAAGCTTTAAATGATTTTGAATTAGAATATTTATTAAATCATAATGAATTATTTGATGAAGGTTTAAATAAAGATGAAATTAAAGATAAAATTTTAAAAGAATTTTCTGAATTTATTTTTCCTGATTTAGATATTGAATTTGATAAACATAAATTTTTTGGTTTTTGTGCAGAATTAAAACAATTTTATGTTATTATAACAAGAGCACAAACTTTTTTAATTTTTTATGAAGATGAAAATAAAAAAGAAAATAGAAATGAATTTTATAATTTTTGTATAGAAAATAATTTTATTGAAGAAGATAAAGAAAATTATAATTCAAACAATGAGAATAATTTAAATGACTTAAAAGATGAAATGAATAAATATGGTTTTTGGGAAAGATTAGTAGGAAAACCTTTAAATGAACAATTAAATGCTTATTTTACAAAAAGAAATTTATTAATAAAAGATTTAGAAACTTTTAAAAAATTAGCTCAAGAAGAATTTTCAAAAGGAAATTATGCAAAAAGTTCATATTTATTTAAAAAAACAGGAGATGAAATCATGTTTCAAAAATCTGAAATATTTGAATTATATGAAGAAATAAAATTAATGACAAATAATCCAGATAGAGATATTGATGTGTATAAAAATTTAAATAAAGAAGTATTAGATAAAATAAATAATTTAGGAAAAGATTATTATGAAGAATTTAAAGAAATTTTTGCTGAATGTTTATTTAATGTTGGAAAATATGAAGATGCTATTAAAATTTATGAAGAAAAAAAAGAATATGAAAAAATTGCAAAAATATATTATGAAAATATTAAAGATTATAATAAAGCTTTTGAATATTTTGATAAATATAACAATATAGATTTTGCTTGTAAAGCTTTATCTAAATTAGATAAATTAGATAAATTATTTAATTATGCAAATAAAAACAGTGAAAAATTAGGTTTAATTGAATATAATAATTTATATAAATTATATTCTAATGAATATTTTTTGAAAATCATTAAAAAACAAAATAAGAATAGATTAATAAGTACTATTCAATTTCCTCCTTTAAAGTTTATTAATATTAATGATGATGAAAAAAAAAATAGTGATATTTTCATTCCTGAATCTTATGAACATATTGATACTTATTATAAAACAATTTATAATTTTTTCAATAATTATTGTGAACAAACTAAAATTATATTAAAAGAAAATAATGAAAATATTAATGATGATAAAATTAATTTAATTAATAAAAAAAGAAGAATTGACACAGCAATTAAGGAATTAATTAATAATCAATCAGTTATAAATTTTATAGATGCTTTTTATTATAAGAAAAAAAAATCAATTTATGATTTAATTATTTATCAATTTCCAGAAATTTATTTTTATAAAACTAAATATTGTAAAAAGGAAGAATTTTTTGAAAAAATATTTTTAAAAAAGAAACATTCAAATTTTTATTTTCAAAATTCAATAACATGCACAAAAGCAATTCAAAAGATTTTCACTGATGCTGAAATTGATAAAATTAATTTTATTAAAATGGCAACAGAATTATTATTATATAATGGTTATGTTAAAGAAATATTAAATATTTTTGATAATGAAACTCAAATTATTATATCTTCAATTCTAAGTAATGAAAATAAAATGAATGAAATAAAAGATTATTTCGAAAATGAAAGAAATTCAAATGAAAAAAGAATTTATACTTATTTCTCTTGGTTTAAATATTATATTACAAAAAATTTTAAGAATAAAGACTTAGAAGCTTTTAATATTTTTCCAAGAATAAAAAATATTTTAATGATTGCATTAGAAAAAAAACTTTCAGAGAATATTGATATATCATTTAATATTGAAGATATAAAGAAATTAAATATTTATCTTCAAAAAAAAGAATATGATAATTTTAATGTAATAAAAGAAATGATTGAAATTGGATGTGAAATATCACTTAAATTTATGGTTTTAAATATTCAAGAATGTGAAATTCAAATTTTTGAAGAAGATGTTACAAAACAAACTTATGAATTCTTTAAAGAATTATATAAATTAATAAATAATGTTTTAAGTTATTCAAAAAAAAATGCAAATGAAAATAATAAAGAAATTATTGTATATTCTTTATTTACTTGTATAGGAGTTTTACCTCTTCCTAATTTTGATTTTAAATTATTAGATATTTTTTCTAAATTAAATTTCAGTATTCTAAATTCATTCAATTTGCTTTCAAATTTTTATACAAACTATCCTCAATTAATAGCAATTAAAAAAAATTTTGAAGGAATTTTTGATAATGAAGGAAATAATTTAATCATTAATCAAGAAGATATATTTAATATTTTTTCATACTTTTTACGTATTCCTTTAAAAAACTTTTATGAAAAAATTTATGAAAATTTAGAATATCCATTAGATTATTTTAATAAAGAAAATGAAAAAAGTTTTAACCAATATTATTATTTCCCACTTAGTTATTATTGTTACTATGTGATTGATGAATTTTGGGAAAGAACTGAAGAAATTTATACTCAAAATACTAATTTATTTAAATCTATATATATTTATCCTTTTGATTATGAAAATGATAAATTTAATTTATATCAATATATTTTATCATTATTTTTCTATGAAATAAACAATCCAAAAACTTTAATAAGGTTTTGTTCTAATGCATTATATAGGATAACTGAATATAAAAAATATGATTTTAATACAACAATAAATAATATTGCTTTAATATTATTGCTTCTTGAAGAAAATTGGAATTTTAAGTTTATCTTCCAAAAGAATATTTTATCAAATATTAATATTTTCTTTTATGGGAAAGATTCACCAAATAATAATAATTATATTAATGTCATTAATCATATAAAAGAAGATGTTTCTCCTTTATTAAAAATGATTTGGTGTAAAAATTTATTGAATTTTAATTTGAAGTTTCTTGAAAGAAATTTCAACAAGGAAAAATTGGTTTTCTATGATTTTGAAGAAAATAAAATTAAAAAAGGAAAATGTATTTTATGTAAGAATAATGAATTTTATCAAAATGACATTTCTGGAATTTTATTTAAAAAATTATTTGAAATATTTAAAAGTTATATTAAAGATGATGGGAAAGTAAATGAAGAAAATTATTATGGATGGAATAACCAATTTTTTAATTTAAACATGTTTTGTATTTATCTTACTTTATTAAACTTTACACAAAATATTGAAATTAATCATAAAATTTCAAATTATTTAAAAAAAATAAATAAAGTTATAAAACCTCAAAAACCTGAATTTGAACAAAAAGATAAATTGAATTTATATGATTTATTTTATAGAAAAAAGCAATTATATATTTATAATTTAAATTTAGATTTTTATAAGTATTTTGAAGAATACAGAATAATAACTTTTAAAAGTTATTCAACTTTTCTTGAAGAATCTAAACGATTTGTTTATGATTATCAAAAACAAAGTTATTATTTAAAAGAAGTTTTTAAATCAAAAATTGATATTTCATTCTTAGAAAATCCATTTTTCTTTTGGTCAAATGATGATTACGAAAATAAAATAAAATTAATTAAATATAATATAAAAGAAGAATTTGATGATAAAAAAAGTGATGAAGAAATGAAATATAATTTTAATGTTTTAAAGGAAAATGAAAGTATGTTTAGAAATAAAATATATAATGCTGATTGTCCTCATGAATTACAAAAATTTCTAAAAGGAGATTATTCAAACGATTCAGATTATTTATATGATTTTGTTTTTATATATACTCATTATAATATTGAAGTTCCTAATGTTAAATAACTTTAAATTAATAATAGTTAATGTTAATATTTAAAAAAAATTAATGATTTTTCTGTGATTATTAATAAATAAATAATCAACAAAAAAGTTTAAGAATTATTTTTTAAATTGTGAATTATATATTCTTACCAATTATAATTGAAATCAAATTAATGTTTATGAGTTATTATACTTCAATTCATTAACATTTTCAAATTAATCTAAAAATATTAATTAATTGTATCAAATATTTTTATATATTTTGTGTTATATAATCATTTGATTTTACATCATATTAAAATTAAGGATATGAAAAATCATATTACTCATCATATAATATTAATAAATAAGAAGTTTAATAAAAAACTTCATTTGGAGAAATATTCCATAATATTATATTATTACGATTTATATCTTTATTATAATTATTATAGAATTTGTATTTATAGATGAAATAGTATCATTAAATTTTTCTTCATTTTTTTCTTTTTGTATAATTTTGGAAATAATCATTTTAAGAGGATTTATAAAAGATTGAAGATTTTTAAGATGAATATCCTTGATTGATATCATCAAATATATATTGTGTTATCATTTATGCTCTATATTTATTAGTTTAAACTATTTAATTTTATTATTAATAAAAGTTTTAAATGATGTAAAATGATATTTATTAAAAACACATCCAAAATTTGAGAAAGAATTTATTTTTAAATCAAAAATATAAATTCAAACTATAAAAAAGAAATAAATGAATAATATAATTTAAAAAGAAACTATTATTAATTTAATATATAAAAATTATTTAAAGATGACATTGTAATTTTTTTATTTTTTAATTCTTTAATAAAAATATTACCTAATCCCTTTTCTTCAAATTTTAAAAAAGAATTTATCCCAACATTCAATTTTTTTATATTTTTATCTAATACATAATGAACTTGAATTAAATTAATTTCTTTTAAATTTTCATTCATTATTTCCTTAACTGTAGCAAGTATTATATTATTATCATTTAAATCTCCCATTCCAACAATTCTATAAGTATTTGGAAGAACAACATTACCAATTACAATTCCCAATGTGCTTGAAATAAAATATAATATATTATTTATTCCAACACATATAATTTCATTTGTAATTCTTCTCAAAATATCATCTGTATATTTAATTAATTTAAAATTAAAAATAGAAATAATTTGTTTTGTTTCTAAAGAAAAAATTGCCAAATATTCTTCATTAATATAAGCAATTTTATTATTATTTATTTCAATCATATCATAATTTTCTAATGTATTATTTAAATTAATAGTAGATTCTAATTCATAATAATTCTTTAATAACACTTCATTTTCAAAATTTTCTTCATTTTTATGCTTGTAAATTTGAATATATGATTTTCTATATAATATAATAATATTTTTATTATCAAGTTTTATTAAATGAATAATTTGGGAAGAAGGCTTTTCGATTAAAAAATCTATAGATTCTGATATTAAATAATTTCCTGAATTATTTTTTGCCAATGAAACCAATTTAACAAGATTCAATGTTGATATTAAAAATAATCTATTTTTTATTTTGATTATTCTTCTGATAGGAAAAAGAAAAAGATTTAAAATTTGAGATGAGAAACAAAAATCATTTATTTCATATAAACATTGACAATCATAAATCTTTAAACAACCAAAGCCATATGCAACGAAAATAATTTCTTCTTCATCTATTTCAGAAATAAAAATCATAGAGATTCCGTTTTCATATATTATTTTTTTATTAACATGTCGATTTTGAATTAATTTACAATTTGTGGAAGGTAAATTTTTATTATATTTTATTTCATTTCCCATTTATCAGTTCTAAAATATTTATTGAATTATATTATTTTTTAAATATTTTTATAATTTTTGAATAAGATTTGGTTATATTTAAATAAAAAAATCCAAATAAGAAATGATTTTATAATGAAATGTTAATTTTTAAAAGTCAAAGACAAAAATATATTTGAATATTATTGAATAATCTGAATGTTTTTCTTAAGAATTGTTAAAATCATTTTGCTCAACAATAATAATAAATAAAATATGAATTTGAAAATATAGTAACAATTTCTTTTATTATTTTAAATCTATATTTTCAATAATTAAAAAATGAATGGTCTTTATTCTAAATTTTATAATGGAGAACCAAATGTATTTGGAATAGGAACATGGGATAGTCAACCAAGATTAGTAAGATCTTCTTCATTACCATATTATAAATCAACATTTAATAAATTAATCCCAAATTATGATATTTTAAATAATAAACCTTTAATAAATCCAGAACTATTAAAACTTCAAATGATTGAAAATGAAATGGATAAATCAAAATTAAGAAAAAGAAAACATAATCCAAATTTATATAAACATGTAGAAGATGTTTTTTTCCCTCAAATTAATCAACCTAAAAATTATATCCAACCTATTCAACCTTATTATGTTTATACTCCTTTACCTTATCAACATATTAATCAACCTTTATTTAATAATCAACGTTATAATAATAATTATGTTGAAGAAAACCCATATAAAGTTAAAAGAAGAAAAGAAGTTAAAAATAAAATTAAAAATGAGAAAAAAAAAATTAAAAAGAATAAAAAAAAAAAAAATAAATTAGATTCAGATTCAAATTCAAGTTCTAATTATTCTATAACTATAAGTAGTGATTCTGATTATGATTATGAAAATATTAAAAGTTTAAGTAGAAAATTAAAAGAAGAAAATAAATATGCTTCATTGAAAAAACAAATGAAACAATTTTTTAAAAATGTTGATAAAAGACTTAAAAAAAAATTAGAGGATGATAAATATAAAATTGAAGAAAATTTAGAAAAAATTGAAAAATTATATAGTAATGAAAGAAAACTTTTAGAAAATAAAATTAAAAAAATAGAAATGTCACAAAAAAAAAAAAATGAAAATTTAATAAAAACTTTAGATAATTTAAAACAGAACAATGAAAACTTAAACGCTTTAATTGATGAGGAATTAAAAAAAATAAATGAAAATCAAAATAATAATGAAAGATATACTTCTGAGGATAATTCAAATGATGAAAATGAAGAAGAAGAAAATTCTTCAATAGATGAAAATAATGAAAAAAAAAATTCAAAATTAGAAGAAATTAAAAATGAAGAAGATAATAATAAAAGTCAAAAGAATTCAAAAGTTAATAAATCAATTTCAATAAATGAAAACATAAATAAAAGTAATATTTCTAATTCTTTTATTAAAAAACCTTTAAGTTTAAATCGCTCAATTAGAAAATTAACTTCTAATCATTCGAATAATATAAATAAAAGCGTTAAAAATTCAGTTTATTCTAATAAAGATAATTCAGAATATAATAATGAAGAAAGGGAATTAATTTCAAATAATGATGATGATATAAACAAAGATTAAAAATAATTATTGTATATTTTTTTTCCTCAAAAAATTAAAAAATATTTAAAAAATAATTACTATTATATTATTCAATTAATTCTATAGTACTTCGAAAATGGTAATAATTATCATTTTCATCAAAAGGAAAAAGCATATAATAACAATCGTAAATATATTCTTCACTAACAATAATAGTTCCTTCACTTTTTTTAGAATCTTTTTCAACCATAATTAGATTATTTAAAAATGAAGAACGTGAATTAACAATTGTTCCACCACAATAAAGTATCATTCCTTCTAATTCTTCATAATTAATAAAATCTTTTGAAATCATGAAATATTTATCATAAAAAATATTTGTTTTTAAAAGCTTAATTGCCAATGTAACAGTGATATTAAAATTAAAGTACAAATAATGAATTTTTTGGATAAAATATGAAAGATATTTTAACTGCTTTCTTTCTGAAAAATCATTAGATTCAACGTTAAAAGGAAAAAAAATTGTTTTATCGTTATAATTTTCGAATTGTTTTCCACCTGATTTAAAATATAATATTCCATTATTATTTTCTTTCATAAATCCATATTTACTTAAATCTTGATAATTTTTGTTAAGTAAATTCATAATTTTATAATCGTAAAATCTTTTAGACAAAAGTAAATTTGATAAATTTTCAGGCCAAAAATAAGGACAATCATCAATAATAATTGAATTGTGGGAACTTAGATTTAGTTTATTTAAGCTTTTTTTAATCTCTTTTTTTTTATTTGGTTCATTAGCTATAACTCTTTTTATCTCTATTTTAAATTTAGATTTTATTTTTTCAATTATTTGATTTACATAAGGCATAAGAGCAGCACTGTAAAAATAATAATTACAAAAATTTTTAGTGTTTTCAAAAAATATATTTAATTCATCTCTAAATCTAAAAACATAAACTTCAGAATTGGAAAATCTTATTGTTTCTAAATCTTCAATTTGAAATCCTCTTCTAAAGGTTTTATCAGGAATAAAAATATTATTTGGATTATTCAAATAACTAACTGAATATATTAAGGTATTATCTAAATCTAATATTAAATTGATTTTATCTTCATTATTATAATTATTTATATTTAAAGGGATTTTTTTTAAGAAATTATTAATGAAAATTTTATCTGCTTTTGTTTTATTCTTTTTTGAAAAAATTGATTCAATTTTTTGAGTGTCTTGTAATGAATCTTCATAAGTTGAAGTTGAAATTGAAATATCATCTTTATCATCTAAAAATAATTGTTTTTCTTTAAAGAGAATATCTGAATTTTCTCTCTTTTGTTTAAGAAATTTTTTATGTGTTTTAGCTGTGTTATTTTTCATTTATTATCTTTATCAATAAGTCCTTATATTTATGTGGATAATATTTGAAAAAATATTATGACATTTAATTAAAAAATATAATTATATTAATATAAATTATAATGATGAAGGATGAAATAAAAAAGAAAATATAGGAATTAATTTTTGAATATTTTATTATTTATTTACAATAACATGAAAAAGAAAATTTCAATGACATTTGATTATTCACTTTAGATATTTAATTATTCTTTTTATTGTATTGATATATTCTATCAATTGTTAATTATAATATTTGCTTATTGATTTAAAACTCAATAAAAAAATAATTAAATAAAAAAACAAGTGTTAAATAAAAATTTAATAATAATTTTTAGATTATGAAAATGAAACAATCAAACTTTATATTCTTCAAATAATAACCATCAAATTTTTTAATGTAATTATTTTAGATAATTACTTTTAAAAGACATGATATCCTTCCATAAAACAGTTATTAAATGTGGAGATAAATAATCAATATTTTTATGCAATAAATTTAGTGTTTCTAAATTAAACTCTTTAAACTTTTTTCTCTTCTTACTATCTTCAAATTGGGTATTAAATAAATAATCAATATAATGAGTACCCATTTTACTTTCTATTTCCAGACAATCATCATAAATTAATTTAATTAAAAAAAAAGAAGCTAGTTTTGATGTTTGATTAAATGTTACATTTTTATTATTATTCTCCATCTTAAACCATGAATAATAAAATAAACCAAATCTAAAATTCAAATCACTTATTTTTTCCTTCAGTATATCAAATTTAAACAATAATTGATGACCATTTTTTTCCTGTGAATAAGCAAAATCTTTAGGATTTAAATGATGACTTCTTAAATATTTTAATACTTTATCACTCATATAACTGTTTTCATATTCATATTTTTTCATTATTCTATGTTTATCATAATTATTATTCTTAATATACATTCCATTTTTTGAAAATAATTCTTCATTATCATAACTATGGTTATAACCAAATAAAAATTGTTCATTTTTTAAAAAAGTTCTTCTCACTTTTACTAATATTTTATCATTAAATTCCATAATTCTTGTTGAATTAGTGTAATTTTTATTAGGTGATTTTAAATAATGGGGATATATATTACAAATATCTAAATATGGTACAATAATAATTTGATTATTTACAAAAAAAGAATGTTGATCAACAAAATAAAACAAACTTCCAAATAATGAATTTTTAGTTTGATTTGAAATATAATTGTCAAAAAGTAAATCTCCAACTAATTGTAAATGATAAGATTCTTCGTAATCAAAATTTCTTGCAGTAATTAAATATTCTTTAACTTCTTTATTAGAGAAAGTAAATTGAGCCCTTTTATAACTTGTTAATGGTAAAATTTTAACTAAATCTATTGTCTTTTTTTTAATATTTTTTAAAGCTTTTTCATTATAATAATTATCAATAATAAAAAATAAACAAGAAGTTAAAATAAATTTTTTTTGAGTGATTATATCTTCTTTAATAAAAACACTAATATTAGTAATTAATTCTGTTTTATTTGGATAATAACATGATTCACTTGATAAAATTTCTGATTTTTCAAATGAAAATATTGTTTGATTTATTTTAAGGTCTGTTTTTGCTATACATTTTGTTAGATTGTTTTTATCTTTTATTATATCTATTTTATTTGAATAAGTTGGTAAATATTTTATTGATTCTAACTCATATTGTGTTAAATTTATTTGTTTTAAGGGAATTATATAAGAAAGGAATAAAATTATTAAAGAATTCATTATTTTTTGAATAAAAACTTTATTTAATTATTTATAATTTATAATTTTTTCTTAGAATTTAAAATAAATTTGAAATTATATCATTTTTATTTTTCATTGTTTCACCAATAACATTAATTATTATTGTATTTTCTTTTCCAATAATTCCAAAAAAAGAATGTCTTAGTAAAACGATTAACTTATTTTTTCCATTTTTAATATGATTATTATTTTTAAAATAAGGGAAAAGAACCAGATCTATAGTTTCGCCTTGATTAACTACATTTCCATTATTTATTTTTGTTGCAAATATAGATAAATCTGATTCATTATCATTTTTTTTTGAAATTATATATGTATTTTTAGGTATTACATTATCACTTTCATTTTTTATTTTTATTTTAATTTGAAACCTATTTTTAATTTTTTCAATATATAATTTTTTTATGTTTATTTCTGGAATTATATAAACAATGTTATAATAAATGTTTTCTTTAGGCGTATTTTTGATTATATTATTATTATTTTTTTCTTTGTTTGTTTCATTATTTTCTTCATCTTTAGATATTTCTTTTTCTCTTCTAGAACCCACCCTTTGATTATTATTGTTTTTCTTATTTATATTTTCATTTTGAATTAATTTTTTATTTTCTAAACTATTTTTTTCTAAATTTTCGATTGAATTATTTATTTGATTGATGCTTGTTAATATTTCATCTTCACATTTATTTAAATAATCTTTCAAGAATTTTATATCATCTTGTATTTTAATATTGTTTGATTTTATCGAATCAAAACAATTACTTATTTCATTGAATTGTTTGTTTATTTCATTTTCATCTTTCATTTTTTCCATTCTTCAAAAAATTAAAATGTGTTATTCTAATTTAAATATAAACAATAAAACAATTTATTTTATTATAAAAATGAATTTATTTAGTTTAAATAAATTTATAAAATAATTTTAATTAAATGTAAGAAAATCAAAAAAAAAGAATTTAGATTTATTGTTTTTTAAAAAAGATAATTTCATAAAAATATTTAATTATATAAAAGAATGAAAAAGTAATATCATACGATAATACATTGAAATTAATAATAAAAAGGAATTAATATAATAAATTCAAAATAATATAATATTTCAATATTAAAATTTATTTTACTAATCGGAAAAGATATAATAATATTTCATAATATCTTAAAACAAAATAAAAATTAAAAAAATAAATAATCTTCTTAAATTAAATCATCCAAAAAGTGCATTAAGTACATTATCAACATTTAATTTTTTTAAATTAGTATATTTTTGTCCAGTACCAAC
>JAJJLU010000909.1:0-14419 GCA_023807065.1 Isotricha intestinalis
CCCCAATCCCCAATCCCCAATCCCCAATCCCCAAAAAAATATAATGATTGTCAACCACTTTATTATTTTAAAAAACCAAAATTATTAAATAATTAATAAGTTAAGTGATATATAATATTATAAAACAATTACCAAATTTTTTATGATTAATTTTTTTTTAACATATATTGCGTGAATTTGACGATTGAATTTATATCTATTTATTTTTTGTCTATTCAAATTCTTTTTTAGTAATATTTATTTTATTTAATATTTCTTTTAATGATTATAAAATCATTAACAAAATTGTCAACAATAGTATTCATTATGCATAATTTTTTTCAAACAGGACAATTTTTAACATTATAATAAAAAATAGATAAATTTTTAATTATTATCAATAGTAAGAACAAGAATTATAATATCATTAATATTAAACTTTTAATTAAGTGGAACAGATTGAATTGTACTATCTCTTTCAATAGAAATATTTTTTCTCTTTTTTTATTATCTAAAACATAATGTTTCATTTTTTCATTTCAATTTCTCCTTCCCAAAATATATCTTTCAATATTATTAAATGATATATTCTTGTCTATGTCAAAAATGATCAAAAGGATTGCTATATTATTATTTTTTTTAGAGAAAATAGGAAAATTTTGAGGAGTATAAATATATTTATAATATTATTTAATTATTTTTTAATTATTTTCTAATCAAAATAAATTAATTAAATTAATGAAAAATATGAAAAGAAATAAAATTGAAAATTCAAGTTCTCCTTTATCTTTTAGAAATACTCAATCAACTGGGATTCATTCAAATACATCAAATCAAAAGAAAAAAATATTGATTAAAAAAAGTGTTCAGTTGACAAAACCAAAAATAAAAGAAACAGAAAAAGAAAAAGAAATCAATAAAGAAAAACCAAAAGAAAAAGAAAAAAAAATTGAAAAATCAAAAAATATAATTGCAGATTATAATAATGTAAATATAATTCCTTCAGATATATTTAAAGATGAAAATTTGTTGAATTCAAAATCAAATTTAAATACAATTCCAATTTCTTTTGGAAAAGATGATTTATTACCAAAAGAATTTTTCCAAGATGAGATTGTTAGTGGGTCAAGTTTTGTAATAAGTGATATTCAAATGCCTAATATTAAAGTTGAAAATAAAATTCCAATTCTTATTCAAAATTTAATAAATGAATTTACTCAACATGATAATATAAGAAATGTTATAATGAATAAGATAAATGGAAAAAGAATATGTAAAAAAACAAAAAAAATATTATTTAATACTTGTAGAGATTATTTATATAAAAATGATTTTTTATTTTATTTCAATAATCATAAATGTACTAAAATAATATGCAGACCTAGATTAATTAAGAAAAAAAAGAAATTATATAAATCGAAAAGTGAAATATATGAAAATTCTTCAGGAAAAAAAAGTACTTCAAAAATATTAGATTCAGAAATAAAAATCCAAAGCCCACGTAAAATTCAAGAATTAAAAGTAAATTTAAATAATAATAATGAATTAAATAATAAAGTACCTTCATTATTAGATACATCAACAATAACAAATGCAATAGCAAATGATACAAATACAAATATGACAACAGTAAAAATAGAAAAAAGGCAAACTTTATTTCCAAATAGTAATAATGCTTTTAATTTAACTAAAATTCCTCAAAAAACTCCTGAAAATACAGAAAATGTTAGATTAAATATAGCTTATAATAAAGCTAAAGATGCTGCAAGAGTTGTTAGAAGATTAGAATATTCTTATAGTATGAGAATTAGTATATTATTATCTAAACCTGTTTTTCAAAAAAATGCTAAAATTATTCAAAATTGGTGGAGAACTTTAATGTTTATTAAAAAGAATAAAAATAAGGTTATTAATTTTCAAAAATTTTATAGAGGACATTTAATCAGAAGAGCCTATTTTGATTCAAAGAAATTATATTCTAAAATTATTCCTTTTATTTATACTATTGATAAAATTATTTCTAGGAAATGTTGCCAATCCATTTTTAATGTTTTAGTCCCTGAATTTGCTATGTTAAAAATATATAATTTAATGAAACCTAGAATTGAATTGATTAATTATTATTTAAAGAAATTTGCAAAAATTCAAAAAAGAATTAGAGAAATTCAAACTGTTTCAAAAAAATTTGTTAAAAAATGTCAATATACTAAAAGATCTATTGAGTTTGATATTACTTTTAAAATTAAAATAATTCAAGCTAATATTAGAAGATTTTTAATGCATAATAATGACAAAATTATGCTGAAATATCAAAATTTATATCATCCTTATTTATATTATAAATTGAAATATGGAAATAATAAAAACAATTATAAAAAGAAAATTAATAGTTTTATTAATTGCTTTAAGAAATTTAAAGAATTAAATTTGAAAGCTAATAAAAAAATTAGTAATAAATATGATTATTTAGGTTATATTTTGAAAAAAATTATGTTTAATAGATTAAAAAAAGCATTTAAAAAGTCTTTGGACGAAAAAAATCCTAAAAAAATCAAAAGAATGATTTTAAAAAAATTAATTAACAGACACAATAATTCAAGAAAAGGAAGAATATTAAAAAATTATTTACATAAATGGAAAAATTATACACAATATTATAAGAGTTATTTAAAAAATGCAATATGTGATAAATTAAAAATTATTGAATTAATAATGAAAAATAATAAAAGATTTAATGAAAAAGTATTTATGTTATTATTAAATAGCAAATCAAAAGAAGAAAAAAAGAAAAAGGAAATTTTAAATAAGAATTTAAGAAATTTATTGAGTATTCATTCAAAAAGAAATAATAAAGATTATTATAAAAAAGTTTTAAACACTTATTTTAAAAGATGGAAAGTTAAATCTCAAAGAGAAAAAATATTAAGAGCTTTAAATTTATTAAATAAAAATTTTAAATTATATTTAAAAAGAAAAAGCGAAAATAAAAAAGAGCATTTGAGAAAAATATTTAATATGAATCAACATATTTTAAGAAATTATTTAAATAAATGGAAATATACAAATATACTATTTCAAATCAAAGCAAAAAATTTCTTTAATTTGTCAAAAAAAAAAGTATTAAATCATAAAAGAAAAAAATGTTTAAAAAATAGTTTTCGTTCTTTAGAAAAAAGAAAGAGAAATTTAATTAAAAACAAATTTGTGAAATTTAAAATTAACACTGGAATGTATTATAGAAAAATATTACAATCAAATATTCAAATTTCCTTTTTTCATAAAAATAAAAAATATATATCAAACAAAAAATATCGTATGCTCAAATATTTAATAAATAAAATAAATAATGAAAAAAGAATTGGAAGATGGGATAAAGTTTTAGAACAATGCTTTTATTATTGGAAAAGTTTTGGTAAAATTTCTCAATTTAAAAGATTAATTGGAGTTAGAGTTAAATACCTTTGTAATTTAAATAAAGATTTAATGAAACAAAAATTATTAAGATGGTATCGAAAAATAAAAAATGTAAAAATCTTTATGGCCATTTGGTTAATTCAAAGAAAATATCATTCCTATAAAAGAAAAAAAACAAAGAATATTTCATCCAAAAAAAAGAAATAATAATAATATTAAAAATTTTTTTTTTTGCAATATAAATTAAAAATAATTAAAAAACAACATAAAAATATATATATTAAATATAATAGATAATTATTAATTTAAATACAACTAGAAAAAAAATGGCAGAAAAGCCAAAATATACTTTAGCAGAACACCCAAAATTAGGAGAAAAAAAAGAAGAAATAGGAGCTCAACGTATAATGAGTAGAAAAGTAATAGATTATATATTATTAAATGAATCAAAAACAAAATATTATCCAGTTCATGAATTAAATGAATTCTTATATTTACATTTCAAAGGTTTTTCCAAAATCGAAAATTTAGAAACTTTCACAAATTTAAAAGCATTATATTTAGAAGGAAATAAAATATCAAAAATAGAAAATTTAGATTGTTTAATTAATTTAACTTCATTATTCCTTCATGAAAATACAATTCAGAAAATAGAAGGACTTGATAAATTAATAAATTTAACAAATTTAAATTTAAGTGATAATTTAATAAAAAAAATAGAAGGAATATCAAATTTAATAAACTTAACAGATTTCCTTATTAAAAGAAATAGAATAGGATTTAATGGTTTAGAAGATTTAAAAGGTTTATTAGAAGGAGGAAAAGAATTAAGAGTGTTAGATATAAGTGATAATTATATTAAAGAAGAAAATATTGTAGATGAAATATTATCTAAAATACCTAATTTAAAAGTTTTATATTTAAGTGGAAATGAATGTACAAGGAAAATACCAAATTATAGAAAAACTTTAATTGGGAAAATTAATAAATTAACTTATATTGATAATAAACCTATTTTTGATGATGAAAAAAGATTTGCATTGGCTTTTTGTAAAGGTGGATTTGAAGAAGAAAAAAAAGAAAGAGAAAAAGCTAAAAAAGAAAAAAAAGAAAAAGAAGAAAAAAGACTTGAAGAATTTAGTAAATTTTATAATGAAATTTATGGTATTGAAGTTAATGATATAAATATTGAAGAACAATTAACTGAGGATGATAAAGAAAAAATTAAATTGGAAAAATTGAAAAATATTAAAAATAGAAGAAAGGAGAATAATGATATTTTTAGTGAAAGTGAAGTAACTTATTTACCTCAAATTCCAAAAAATAATTTTGAATTTCAGAAAAAGGAATTTGAAGTTAAAGAAGAAAATAAAGAGGTTAAAGAAGACAATAATGAAGAAAATAAAGAAGTTAAAATAGAAGAAAAAGAAGAAAATAAAGAGGTTAAAGAAGCAGAAAAAGAAGGTAATAAAGAAGATGATGAAATTCCTCCTTTGGAAAATATATATAAAAATGAGAATGAAATAAATACAAATTCATATAAAGTTCCTATTAAAGAAAGTAATTTAGATGAACTTGATTAAATTATTGTGAAAATTAAATAATGTAATTTTTTTAATAAATATATTTTGAAATCTTATTAAAGTAAAAAATTATTTGACTAATATTTCATTATTTTATAATTTAAATGTAATACTTTAATATATTTAAATATAATTAAATCAAAATATTTCAAAAATATATTAAAATCAATCACAATAAATTAATTATAAAATTTATAATAATTTTTAAAAAACTTTTTACAAAAAAAATATAAAAAAAAACATAAAAATTTTATTTCCAATCGTCATAAAAAAAATAAAAAAATGTGAAAAAGAAAATTCAAACATTACATCACCATCATCAAAATCATCAGGAACTTATGGAATAACAGTAGAACAATTAGAAGAATTAATGTCAGCATATAAAGAGTAGAGGGAATGAATATCTTGATATAAAGCAAATAGAAAATTTTAGGAGGAATAGATTCAATAATTAAAAAATTAAAAACAGATCCAAAATATGGATATATAACTAATGAAAATAGAATTGAAGATTTCGGTTCTAATAAAGTTTTCATTGAACCTGTTCCTCCTTTCTGTGCTTATGTTGAGGGGTCACTTGAATATTTAATGGTTCCTATTTTAATTGCTGCAGCCATTGTCCAAATCGTACTATAGGTGCCACTCTAAGTAATGACCCCAGTAAGGACTGGGTAGATGGATTAAACATTGTAGTCACTGAATTAGTGGTCACCCTAGTCTGGTCCATCACAAATTGGAAGAAGGAACATAAGTTCCATGAATTAAATGATATTACTAATGAAGGTACTACTTATAAAGTTAGAAATGGAAATCCATTTGATATTCCAAGTGATGATTTAGTTGTTGGAGATTTAATTCAAGTTATGATAGGAGATATTTTACCTACTGATTTACTTCTTGTTGATTCTAATGGAATTAAAATGGATGAAAGTTCTTTAACTGTAGAAAGTGAAACTCTCAGTAAGGATATTTATGAAAAATGTGTTGAATATATTAAAAATAAAAAAGGTAATGAATCTCCTTCTCCATTAATGCTTTCTGGTACTAATTGTGTAGAAGGAACAGGAAGTGCTATTGTTATTGCGGTAGATGATCATAGTCAAAAAGTATTATTAGAAGAACGGTTAATAATGCTCAAGAAAAAAATAAAAGTCTACTTGAGGAAAAATTAGAAGATATTGCTGAAAAAATTGGTTATTTTCGGATATTAGCTGGAATTGTAACTTTAGTAGCTTTAGTTATTAGATTTGGTATTAGTTATGTTAATAATGCGAAAGAATATGATAGAAGTATTGCTGAACAAGGAATATTGGATTTTATGTACAAAATTATCCAAATCAAATCTTTAATAGTTAAGTAATGCCTAACTGATGTTGCATAGTTAACTTTTCCTAAGAAAGATATTACTAAGGATTTTCTTAATATTGGAATGCTTTATGTTTCTATTATTGTTGTAGCTATTCCTGTATGTTTACCACTTGCTGTTACTTTAAGTTTAGCTTTTTCTATTAAGAAATTTATGAATCAACAAAATTTAGTAGGGAAAATGCATGCTTGTGAAACTATGAGAGGAGCAAATTTTATTTGTACTGATAAAACGGGAACTCTTTCTTAAAATGAAATGAATATTTTTAAAGTTTTAACCAAAGCTAGTATTGGAGGAACTATAAGAAATAAGAAAAAAGATGTTAATTTTAAAAAGAATAATAACAATTAACACAGAATTTTATTTCTAAATAATTATTTGTTATATATTTTCTGATTATTATTTTTCTATATTTATATAAATGTATCTTTTTTCTATGTCAATCATAAAATATCTTCTTTATTTTTACTTTATAAATTATAATAATTATTTTATTTTAATTTAAAATATATAAAATATAAAATAAAAACTAGGAATTTTTCTTTTTTTTAATTTTTTATTTTGATTTATATATTAATTTTATCATTTCTGTTTAAAATCTTCTTTTTCTTTCTTAAAAGAAATCTTTAATATTAATTTCTTTTTATGGATTTATCTTAATTATATTTTTAAAAATCAATTTTATAAAAATGAATATCACTTTTCCCAAAATTTCTTCAACTTTTTTATAATAATTCCTCAATTTAATTTATATAAAAAAAATGTTTATTTCATGATATTTTTTGAAAACTCTATTATTTAATTTAAATTTATTTTTTTTATTGTCATAATTTCATTATAATTTTGCCCTTTTTATTTATATAAATTACCTGCTTTAAATTTTTAATTAGAATAAACTTTAATATCAATTTTAATGAAACAATATTTATTATTATTTGCTATTTATTATAAAAAAAAAACATTTGTAAAATCAAAATAATAAATAAATATGTCAATGAACAAAAGATATGAAATGGAATTTAAATTTATCAACGAACTCAGAGAAAGTTTCCAAAATTTTAAACAAAAAGAACCTTCAATAATAGAACCAATTAATTATCCAATTTCATTAAGAGAAACTAGAGTTCAATTAATTAATTGGTTAATTTTTCTATGTGATAATTTAAACTTTTCTCTTCAAACTCTTTTTAGAAGTGTTATAATTTTTGATCAATTCATTTCAAAAAATAATAAAGTTCCTTTAAATCAAGAAAAATTAAATTTAATTGCAATTTCTTCTCTTTCATTAGGAACTAAACTTGAAGAAATTAATTGTAATTATACAACTTTTTTCACAGAAAAAGTTTTAAATTCTCCTCAATGTCAAATTTACAAAAAATCAGATTTAACAAAAATGGAATTTGAAATTTTAAAAAAATTAAACTTTAAAACTTTATATTCAACAGCTTTTGATTTTTATTCAATTTATTTTCAACTTTTCAAATTTTATTGTAATAAAAATGAATATTTATGTGAAAATTTCAAACAAGTTTATGAAGCTCAAATTAAAAATTATTTATTAAATGATATGTTTATTGCAATGTCACAAAATGAAATTGCATATATTGCTTTCGCAAATTGTTTCAATTATATGGGTATAAATACTAATTTATTTAAAAATATTGAAAATCTTTTATTAGGTTCTTTTCTTTGTAATGCAAATAAAAAAGAAAATATTGGAACATATAATTTAAATATGAGTAATAAATGCAATTTCTTAGCTCTGAGATCGTTGTAAAACTTTTTAAAAGATTTTTCCTTTTTTAAATTTTTTTTCTGTTTATAGATATAAGAGTTAATGATAATTCAAATATCATTCCTATAATATGTAATTAAATGAATTTTTAGAATTATATATATAGAATTATATATATTAGTTTAAAGTAATAACCATTTTTTTGGTTTTATTTGATATAAGAATAATCTTGTTTTATAAACCTATTAAATGATTTAAAATACTATTATTTGGTTCATAGAAATAAATAAATATTATATTTATAGATTTGTTAATTTTGTTTTATCAATTATAAGTATGTCATCCTTTTTAATTGAGGCTGATCGAAGTATTAATTATATAAAATTTTTATTCTCATAAATTAACATTAATATACAAACAGTATTATTTTTTATTTGAACTTTATGGTATAAATTAAAATTAAATTTTTATTTGTATTTTTTAAAAATTGTAACAAATATATTTTTTAATATTTAAATATTTAACAATTTTTTAATTCACATTTTATTAATTTTATTCTTAATACCATTAATATATTTATAAATAGCACTCTTATTACATTAATTATACTCATTAATAAATTTATCTAAATAATATTATTCTATGAATAAAATTTTTATCATTAACAAGAATGTTTTGCATGAATGAATTAATGATAAAGGATTTATTCTATGAAAATAAAAAATAATGCAATTGAAATTGAATTTTTTATTCAATTGGATTTTCAGAAACTGAATTTTTACCTAAATTTATTATTTTATATTTAAGATATTATATATTTTTAAAAAATAATATAAACTTATTGTATATTTATTTGGAAAATATTATTATATTCATTTATATGATAAATAATATTTCTATTAATAAATTTAAAATAAAAATTGTTTTAATTTATTAATTTTTTTTTAATGATCACCAGTTATAATCATAAAAATTTTTATGATATAACATTTAGATCAAATATTTTTAATTTGAATAACAGTGAAATATTTTCAGATAAAAGAAATTATTCTCCAATAATAAGGCACAATTTATCTTTAATAGAATTAAGTAAATTTAAAAAAAAAACAAATTATGATCCTACTTTTTATTATAAAAATTCTCAATTTAGTAAAGAACAATTAATAAGACAAAATTTAAAAAATAAAAATTTACCTCATAAACAAAGAATTCCTTATTCAATTCAACTTATAAATTATAGGAAATATGGTTCAAGTTTTGATTGTGAACAAGGAAGTTTAATTTTAGAAAAAAAACCAAAATCTTTTTCTAATCAAAATTCTGCAAATATAAGTTTTGACTTAGGAAAAAACTCTAAAGAATTAAAAATTATGATGAGTCAATCTAATATATTTAACGACGATGAAAAGGATAAAACAAATAAAACAAACATTCAAAAAGCTTTAAAAAATTCTTTGAAAATTAATAAATTAAAAAATTATCAAAGTATAAAGAGAGAAAGCAAATCTTTTAACGGGTATCTCCATAATAGCAATAGTTATAAAAATAATAATAATAAAACATCAATTTTTAAAGATAATAAAAATTTTGGTTATTATCATAATGTGTTTATCAAAAAAAAACCAAGTAATTATTTAGAAATAGAATTTAATGATTCTCAAAATAATATAAATTTCAATCGAATAAATAACGACTATAACAAAAATTTAAAATTAAATTATAATAAGATTAAACAAACAAATAAATTATTACAAAAATTGAAATTGTAAGAATATATATTTATTAATTTCTATAGTCCTCAATGAATTTTACTTGAAAAATAATATAAATATTTAAAAATATTAATAAGTTGTTTTTTTAATTTTTTTTTGCAAAAATAATTATATAAAATTTAATATTAAAACTTTCCAAAATAATTATTAATGTATTAAAATGTCTCTAAATAGATTTAATAGTAATGGATTTATTAATAATAATAAAGATAATTTATACAATACTATTTCATCACGAAGAGGATTATATCCTTTCAATACATTTAAAAACCCTAATCCAATAAAAATCCCAAATACATTTAATAATAGGTTTTCAGAAGAAACAAGGAAAAAAATATTAGATTCAAATCCCTTTTTCACAGTTTTTAATTATAAAGTTAAACTCCCAGAAAAATTAATTAAAAATAATATTAATATAAATTCAACAAGTAGATTTTCATTTTTAAAAAATAAACAAAATATAGAAATCCAAACTCTAAAATCAACATTACCTAAAATAAATCAACATCCAAATATAACATTTAGAAAGAAAACAACATCTCAAGAATTAATATTAAATGATATAAAAGATAAAAAATCATTAACTTATGATAAATTTAAAACAAGAGAAAAATATTTAGATAAGAAAATAAAATTAAATTTAACATCAAGAATAATAGAAAAACCGAAAAATAAAAAAATAAAAATTCCAAAATTAGATTCTTTTGATATAAGAACATGTCCAGGTTCAAAAAATGGAGCTACAAAAATAAATCAAGATTCATATATAGCAATGACAAAAATAGATGATATCCCAAATTATAAAATATTTGGAGTATTTGATGGACATGGATATAATGGAGAAGATATATCAAAATCAGTATCAAATTATTTTATAGACTATTTTGAAAATATTAAATTTTATGATAAAACCCCAATTCATATTTTTAATGATTACAAAAATAATAATTATAATTTAATAAGAGAATGTTTTAAAAAATGCAATGAAAATTTACATAAAACATTAAATTGTGAAAACAGTGGAACAACAGTAAATATAATAAATATAATAGACACAAAAATAATATATTCAAATTTAGGTGATTCAAGATCAATATTTATAGATAAAAATAATAATATAATTCAATTAATAAAAGATCATATTCCAGAAAATGTAATAGAAAAAGAAAGAATAAATAATATGGGAGGTGAAATTAGTAGAGTTGATTGGTGTGAATATGGTCCTTTAAGAATTTGGTTTAAAGGAAAAAATTATCCAGGTTTAGCTATGAGTAGAAGTTTAGGTGATTTTGATGCAGAAAAAATTGGAGTTATTAATGAACCTGAAATATGTGATATTGATATTGTTGAATCTAATATTAAAATTTGTGTTTGTGCTACTGATGGTTTGTGGGAATTTTTAAGTAATCAAAAAGTTTGTGATATTGTTTTAGGATATTATAATTCTAATGATGCTAAAGGTGCTACTAGGAAGTTAATGGAAGTAGCTAAGAAAAATTGGGAGGTTCATAATAATATGGGAATTGATGATATTACTATTGTTGTTTTGTTTTTTAAATAAGTTTATTTTCATTTTTTTTATTATAGGACTTTTTTATGTTATTATTTATATAATATTTTTTATATATTATTAAATAAATATATTATCAAAAACTATTTCATATGTTTAATTAGATTTAGCATTCAGAGAAGAGAATCTATGAAATATATTGATAAGTTCATCTTTCTTAAAAAGAATACTAAATAAAGTTAAAGACGTAATTCAAATAATAAAGAAAAATAATAAAACAATAAAAGCAATCAAAAGTAGACTTAACTTAATTGAATATATAAAACTAATTTGATTTTGAAATTGTTTATTACAAAAAAAACGAAAGAAAAAAGTTGAATGAGATTGTATTGGGAAAATGGAAAAAGTTATCTGAAAGGAAATAGTGAAACATTATATTTTTTATATAATATTATTTCCTTAATTCTTAACCTTAATAAAAAATCAATATATATATAAAAGAATAATGAGTAATAATAAGATTTGTTGAACAATCAGAAAAAATAAAATTATTTAGAATATTTATGATAAATTTATTCTAATCAGTTATTTAAAAATCATTGATTATTATTATTGTTAAATGGTTGTGCCATATACATTTGTTGTGGTGGCATAGAATGATAAGGATCTAAATGAAGAATAAAATTAGGCATTTTATTATCATTTATTCCCATTCCATACATTGATGCCATTTGATTTTGATAAATATATTGTTGTTGTTTTCTTTGATTTTTCATTTGTCTTTTATTTTCGTTTATTTCATCAATTGTTAATAATTTTAATTCAGAAAAATTTTTAATTGTCAAATAATTTTTTCCTTCAATTTCACATTTTTCTAATTTATTACTATCTTTAATTAAATCTATTATTTTATTTGAATCTATATTATTTTTATTTAATGAAGTATAATTTGCTAAATCATTAATTAATATTTGTCCTTTGTCATTTATTCTATATCTTAAATATAAATCTTTATTTAGAGTTTGTTCACTAAATAAATTTTCAATGTAATCTTTTATTTCATTATCATCTTTAAAAGTGGGGAATTGATAAAAATGATTTTCAAAATTTTTTTGATTTATAGAATCAAATTTATTTCCTCCAAATTTAAAACCTCTGTTTTGATTATTATTATAATTATTATTGTTATTGTTATTATTTTTATATCCACCTCTTTTATGATTATAATTTTTATTTCTATTATCATATTTTTTATTGTTATTATATTTCCTATCATCATTATGATAATTATTATTTTCATATTTATCTTCTTCATATTCAAGATTAACTTGAATATTATTTTTATTTGCATATTCCATAAAATCAATTCCTTTTTTTTTTGAATTTTTTTTATCATGTTTTTTCTTTTTATCTTTTTTTTGACTTCCTGAAAAAACAGAATTATCTATTTTTACTTCTTTTATTTGTTTTTGTAATTCTTCATCAACTGGTTCTTCTTCTTCGTTTTCTAATTCAGGTTTAATTTCTTGGGGGGGAACGTTAATTTCTTTTTCTTTTTCTTTGTCACTCATTAAGGTAAATAAAAATATAGTAATAAATAATTAAAAAATAAAAAAATATAACAAATTAATCAAATATTTATAAATTTATAAGTTTAATCATCCAAAAAAATGAAAAAGAAAAAAAATAAAAAAAAAATAATTCTAAATAAAAAAAAAACTAACAAAAATCTTTTATTTTAATATTCTTATGAATATCATCATTAATTTTATTTTGTTTATTTAAAACATTTTCATCATTTTCCTTAATTATTTCTTTGGTCATAATTTCAAAAGCTTCTTATCTATTTTTTTTATTTTATTTTTTAATATTATTTATTTAGGTAATTAAATAATATTACTTGTTTTATGTTTATAAATATTTAAACTAATAATAATTTGCCATAATTTAATAATTTTATTTTTATTAGATAAATTTGTTATCATTTTCAAAGAAACAAAGAATAAACCCAATAACATTGAATGCTGATCCTACGAAAAAAATAGAAAGACAAGAAGAAATATTTTTAAACACACAATTCAATAAAATAGAAGCAACTAAACTACTAATTCCAGTAGATAAAACCACTATGGCATACATTTCCCCAGCATATTTAAATCCAAAAACTTTACTAACATGAGGGAAAATCAGAGCAAAAGCTCCAGTATTTAAATTACCATTTAAAATAATTAATATTCCATATAAATAAATAGAATCTTTTGCAAAATAAATAAAAGCTGAATTTAGCATTGATAGTAAATTTACTAACATTACTGTTTTTTGAAAATGTAATTTATCATGAATAAAACCCCAAAATGGTCCTGCAATACATCCAGTTAAAGACATTATTGTAAATATTATTCCCATTTCTGAAAAAGAGTCTTTTTGAACTTTCCCTGTTCCATACGCAAAACCTACTGTCATTATATAACCTTGTACAAAACATGAAAAAAAAAATATTAGTAATATATAATATATTCTAAAATTTTTTAATATTACTTTTAATTCTATATTTTTTTCTTGTATTGCTGATTGTTTTTCATTATCATTTCCTTCTGTTAATTCATTATTATTGATATTCTTATTATTTTCATCATCAACCAAAGGATTTTTAGTTTTTGAAATATCATTATTTTCTAAATTAGCTCTATAATTTCGAATAGTTAAAACAGAAATTAAAGTTCCAATAACCATAAAAGCGATATGAAATTTGAAATAATTCCAAGGCTCTTCTTTATATTTACCAATTATATAATTACATAAAGCAGAACCTAAATTTCCACCAACTCCACCACAAATAGCAGTAATCAATCCTCTGTTTTCAGGATAATACATGCATGCATTACTTACTGATGTAGTCATAGAAATTCCAAATCCAAGACCATAAAAAATAATAACTAAATAATCTAAATAAATATTATTTGTAATTAATAATAAGAAACTACATAAACATATTGATATACAACCTAATATTATAGATAAATGAATTCCTAATTTTCTTAGAGATATTCCTCCTAAAAA